>MCJB01024460.1:248150-308889 GCA_002018475.1 Nicotiana obtusifolia
TCCCCCCCCCCCGCAAACCCACATTCTCCTTCACTGTCTTTTACCTCTGTTTTTTCACCACCATTGCCATTTTTGAAGTGCCCCAAAAAACCCCATTACTTTTTCTTTCTTTTTTTACGTTTTTTTTTCTTTTCTCTCTCTCTGTAATGCTCCTTTTCATATGATATATACTAAATCTACACATGCCCTTCTTATGTGACTGATAATCTATTGACATTACTGGGAAAAATCCAATCTTTCTTTCGTCCATAGTTTCAGGTGAATCTCTGATGCTATCCCTTTTATTGAGCTTGCTTATTTTTTACTTAGATGTATATGTTTTGACTTGTTATTGCAACTATATGATAAAGGAATCGATTTTTGTGTACCTTTTTGAATTCCAATCCCATGGGTATGAATATTAAAGGTAAAACCCCAACCCCTCCCTCCCCCTCCCCAAAAATATAAATAAAAATAAAAATAAATATTGAAGACAATTCAAGTTGATTTGTTGCTTGTGTAGTTTTACTTGGAGTTTCCCGAATGATATTTTTTTGGGTATTTGGAATTTGATTATAAAGAGTATGAAAAAAGGGTAATGGTTATTGGACTTGCAATTCTAATACTTCTCTTCAATTAAGTAGCTAGATTTTGGTCTTTTTCTGTAACCTTAATGTCCGGGCCAACCTTGCATGCACCTCGACTAGTTCAATGGCTACCTGCTACCTCCCACCGCACATATATCGGTTAACTCTGTCCACCAAGGCTTGGACTAATGGAAAGAAATCACCTAGTGTTTTTGCTTGGTCTTGGTTTTCTTTAATTTATCTATTAGGACACAGGCAAATAAATACATCCTTTCCGACTGTCGAAAGAAGGAAGTTCACTTTTTAGTGACCAGAGATTGACTAGTTTATTTAATTTACTTAAAGTTCTTTCTTTATATTTTACTAGTTAAGGCGTTCGATCATCTGTCGGTGAGGTTGATGGAAGAGAAATGAATGAGATGTTTAATTGACTTGTTGCTTGTGTAAATGGTTATTAGACTTGCAAGTTTGCAGGTACTGCTCTTTAATCTAATAGTTAGATTTTGGTATTGATGTTGCTTCATTTCTAGATTAGCACTTTGTAAGTAGATGTACATAAATAAGATTAAGAGAGATGAATGAGATATGTTTAGTTGATTTAGTTTTCATGTTTTTTCCTTATTCAGTTGAAATTGATATGTTTACTAGACTGGCAATCTTGTCTTGTTCTTCCCTTCAATGTAGGCCTATTTATGTGAACTCAATTATTGTGTCATGACCTACTGTCATATGTTCATCTAAGTGAGTGATTTCTGAGGATAAGTTTAAGGAATACTAGTAGCTTGGACATGGGCCAGAAGTGGTGCATATGAAATATTCTAAGTTAGTTATTTGAGCTATGTATTAGTGTATTCTACTTAGGGTGTATGATGTTTTCTGTTGTCGTTGTAGGATATAATGGTGAAAAAGGTTAAGAGAAAGGGCAAAGGTGGTTTGAAGGAGAAGCGAAATCCAGTGGCATCTCCAAATCTTGTTGCTCAACAAGACACCCAAAAAGTTAATAACCCCGAGGATGGAGTCACAGCTGTGAATGATAAAAAAATATGCGACCATATTGATAAGGGTATTGATGCGGAGAAAGTTTCTGCTAAACTTGGCTCTTCAGGACCTGTTAGGTGTGAAGATTGCAGGGAAGGAGCGGTTAATAGACAGGCTGGGAAAGGAAAAGGTAAACATGGAAAAAAGAAGGGAGGTGGAGAATCAAAGTCGGATTCTAAAGCCATTTGGATCTGTTTAGAGTGTGGTCATTTCTCGTGCGGAGGTGTTGGATTTCCTACTACTCCTCAGAGCCATGCAGTTCGACATGCAAGACAGTACCGCCACCCATTGGCAGTACAGTTTGAAAATCCTCAGCTGCGCTGGTGTTTCCCGTGCAATAGACTAATTCTTGCCGAAAAGATAAAGGAGAGCACTGAACAAAAATATGTATTACAGGACATTGTGAAGATGATTAAAGGGCGGTCGTCTGAAGAGCCTAGTCTTGATGCTGAGGATGTTTGGTTTGGGACGGGGAGTATCACGAGTGGGATCAAGTCAGAAGCTAGTGTTGAAATTGGCGCCTACGGAAAAAGTGGTTATGTTGTTAGGGGATTGCTTAATTTAGGAAATACTTGTTTTTTTAATTCTATAATTCAAAACCTACTTGCAATGAATAGATTACGGGATTACTTTCTTGAAATGGACGATTGTGCTGGTCCTCTTACTGCTTCTTTTACGAAGCTCTTTGCTGAGACGAGTCCTCAGGATACCTTAAGAAATGCTATAAATCCAAAATCTTTCTTTGGTTCCTTGTGTGCGAAGGCTCCACAGTTTAGGGGATATCAACAGCACGACAGTCACGAGTTGCTTCATTGTTTGCTTGATGGTTTGTGTACTGAGGAATTGACTGCAAGAAAGAAACTCAAGTCTTCGCAGGATGATGGCAAGTCTCCTCCTACTTTTGTTGATGCCATCTTTGGGGGTCAACTCTCTAGTACTGTTACTTGTCTGGAGTGTGGACACTCTTCATTAGTATACGAGCCATTCTTGGATCTCTCGTTGCCGGTTCCCACTAAGAAGCCTCCACCTAAAAAGACTCAGCCAGTTTCCCGCGCGAAGAAATCAAAACATCCTCCAAAGAGAAGTGGAAGAGTCCGCCCCAAGATTAGCAGAGACGCAGCTTCTCTTAATGCTCAAAGTGCTCAAGAAAGCACTTCGATGCAGTCTAGTGCGCCCATCACTGAAGGAACAACAGTTCCTTCTGATGGTGCATTGCTAGATTGCGTTGATGCTAGTGATGTTGATGATAATATGGGCTTAACTTCACATAATCTATCTTCCTCTCTGAAGTCCAATAATGAAAAAAATGTCGACGGTGAGTCGACTTCAATGGACAATTTTACATGGTTGGATTATCTTGATCAAGATAGCCCGCCTAATGGTAATGACATCGCTTCTCAAGTAACTTCTGATCTATCTTCCTCTCAGAATGGTATTACTGGACAGTTGAATTCAGTGGACAACTTTACATGTTCGACTAATCTTGATCAAGATATTCTGCCCAAGGGTGATGACATTGCATCACAAAATGATGATATTCTGACTAATCAGGGTTGTGGAACTGAATATGATGTTCAACCTAATGTCTCCTTGCAAAAAAGTCAGGGTTGTGGAGAGGAAGCTTGTTCTCCAGATGATTCAATTTGCTTGGACGATCAAGGACGATCTAAGTCACCAAACTGCAATATAGCTACTCAATTTTGTGAAGAAGCACCAGTTAAAGACTGCGATGCTAGTGACGTTGCGCGTAACTCAGCATCAAACAGCCAGGTCTTCTCGGCGGATTCAAATCTTGGAAAAGATTCATCAACGAGGCTTTGGGAAGATGAAGCTCCATTACAGGTACAAGATTCAGAAATTCTGTTGCTTCCTTATAAGGAAGAGACCTCAGCTACCAGTGATGTACTAAAAGCAGAAGGTGAGGTGCCCTATGATGCTGTTGTCCGTGAACAGGATTTTACGGACTTTGATGGTTTCGGCGGCCTATTCAATGAACCTGAGCCGGTCGCAGGGCCTGCTGAAAAGCCTTTACTAAATGGTCCTGCTTCTACGTCAAATGGATTTGGAGAAGCTAGTTCTGCTGTTGGAAATAGCACTGAGTCTGATCCAGATGAGGTTGATAATACTGATGCTCCAGTGTCTGTGGAGAGTTGTTTGGCTTGTTTCACAAAGCCTGAGCTTCTATCTAAAATTGAACATGCTTGGCAATGTGAAAACTGTGCAAAACTTCTACGAGAACAGAGGATGAGACTGAACAAGAAATTGCCGAAACCTAGATCAGGCGATCTGCAGAATGCGTCAGAGGACAGTAATCCAAGGGATATTGAACTGAGAACCACTAACCGAAGTGCTGTGAAAGGTGTGTCAGATGCTTTTGACGACGGGTTGGTGTACCAAAATAGAACAAATGGCTACTCAAGTCAAGATGAAGCTTGTAGTGTAGTAAATCGTGATAATAGGGTTAAGTTGGATGAACCTGAATCTGAAGAAAGTGAAAATGAGACGGACTCTAAAGGTGTCAAAGTGGAAAGAGATGCAACTAAAAGGATACTCATTGATAAAGTCCCTCCTATTTTGACTGTTCATCTAAAGAGGTTCAGCCAAGATGCTCGAGGACGCTTAAGTAAGCTCAGCGGCCATGTGAATTTCAGAGATACTATTGATATCACAACATTTATTGATCCAAGGTGTGTTAATTTTCCTTCCTTTGAAAGATCAGTTAAAATCAGATTGTTGGCTTTCTTCACTAAATTGAGTTTCGAGTAATTCTGTTCATCGTGTAATAAAAACCTGCAATAGATTATTCAAAAAGAGGAAATCCATATCAGTTAAGCGGACTCTTTAAACATAATAAGCTTTTAGAGGTGAGAAATGATTGTGTAATGTAATACTGTCTCCTTCCAATTAGAGAAAGCTTGACCGTAGACTGAAGAAATAACTATCATATAGAGATTTATGGAGAAACAGAGTTGTCACCTTCTTCTCTGTTTGAGATTATTTGTATTCAAGTTCATTAAGGCGGATGAAAATAACAAGAGAAGCAGGAGCACGAGTCATTGAACTTTCAAAGTTATTAAATAAAATAGTTCATTGGAGATTTCCAGCAAGCATAGCTTAAAGCATGTGATGGTAAGATTGGTGTAGTCTTGTGGACTAAATTAATGATGCTCCTTTATCATAAGTATGGATGCATACATTTCTATGTTATAGATATTTGATTTTGGGTTGCACATAATTGGCTTGGCGCTTTAGTTAATAAAATATCTCAATTATTAGTATCTTAGAGTGTTAACAATTACGTCTCTGCATCCCAAAATTCCATAGTTATCGTGTCATACTCATCTCTTGTCACATTCTTATTTTGTATATGGTCATGAATTCCATTTTTAGGATTATTCCTAATGCCTTAAGTCCACCTCTCCCTGTCTCTTCATAGGCTCATTATCCTAATCATCGTAGTACGGATCAGATCTTTTGTTCTAACATCGGATTACTTCCGTTCAACAAATTAGGATGTTGTCAAAGTTAGTCTCTTTATTATGTCTTGGATAGGAAATTATATTATTAAAATAAAAGGAGGTAGCTCAAGTGGAAAGCACCTCTATCTCCAACGTTAAGGTTGCGAGTTCGAGTCACCAAGGCGAGCAAATTAGCATTTCAAAAGAAAAGGAAATGATTTTATTATCTGAGTTCTAAAACTTTGTTAGCCAGAATGCTGATTTCAGGATTATGTGGGTTCGTGTATCACTTAATGTTTCGTTGATGGTTTTAAATAACAGGAAAATAGTACAAAGAAAAAGAGTATTGTGACCCCAGAGCTATTTCTCATATATAATCCACCGTCAATTAATTTTTATCAGCATCATGGTTGTGTGTACAGATTAAGAGGCTTCGGAAATGCTTTTGGAACTTGTTTACGTTAGGGCTTGAGAACAATAGTGTAGCTTTTAGAGGATCCTGTCCAAATAATAAATCTCGTCAACTAGAGAACAGAAACATTTATTTATCTTTTTTTGGGTATTTTAACTTCCCGAATAAACTCAAAAGGGTAGCAACTAGTGTCTGATCATGATGAATAATAACAACTAATGTTTGGTATTATAATTTAAGAAAAGTTTTGTACCTCAACATGGTCAAATGGACTGTCTGCTAAACCTGCCAGTAGCCTGTCTAAATAGTCAAGGATCTTATTAATTTGTGCCTCGGGATTTCCGAAATTTGTTCTCATTTTTTACTTTCTAAAGAACTGCTGAAAACACCATCAACTGCTTCTTCCTGTTATGCGTAAGCATATTGGGGGCAAATGTGGAAGCATCTGTCTGTCAAATATCATTTTAAGAGGGCCGCACACTTCTTATCGCGGATTGGCAGTCGTTTCCAGTCCTTTGAATTATTGAATTTCTTCCTTTCCGTGATGTGCCTTCGGTTTTATCCATGCAAGATAGTGTTATTGTCCATTTTTGCTTGACAGTTTAGAAACTGTTCTCCCGATTGGTTCTGGTCCATCTTTGATTTTAGAAGTTCTTTTTTTTGGGGGGTGGGGGTAAGTAAGGTCTTCTGATTTCAGGAGTATTATTTACCCTTGGATTTGTATAAAAGTATTTTGGAACATCTTTGTAGCTAATTTGACATGGAAACACAAGCAAACTTGTATCTGTTTTTTTACCCCTCTGGGGGCGGACGCCAGGGAAGCCATAGTTTTTCTTCTTTTGATTAGTTAAGCTAGAAAATTGTCTCTGAATCTCAGCTCTAATATGTTCCATTAGCTTATTTTTCACCTTTTTTAATTTTATATAGAAGCACTTGATATGATTGACGTTTCTGCATGGAACATGTTATCCAAGTGATACGAACATCTTAATTGATATTCCAGTGCTTTGGTTTTCATTTTGCACTATCTGTCACTGGTTTGTTAGTGTTCCGTGAGAGTGTAGCGAACATGATGTTGGAGAGGATTCACCAAACACGGTTGTAAAACCTAGTGTTAGTTTTGTGTTTTCACTTGGTTTTCTGATTGGTTTGCTTGTCATTGCTCCTTCCTTTTATCGTTCATGAGCGGGGAGGGGTAAGGTGTGCATACATACTTCTCAAACTCCACTTGTGAGAATACACTGAATTTGTTGTTGTTGTAGTTGGCTATGAACTCTTTAGTCTTATTCAAATGCTTGTTTGGTGTATTATTGATTAACCCATTTTAAAGGATTGATTTGTCCATTAAAGAAAGAGTATATTGATATCCGTGAAATTGGTGATGTTAAACAAAATGCTATTTTTTGTGCTGTGAAACCAGAAAAGAGAAAAAGAAAGACTTTTGAAACCAAGTGGACGAGACTCAATTGAAAACGTGTAATAGTATTTTGCACGGGTGCATATTGTTTCCAGGACCGAGTAGGTCAAGTCTCTTTTGCAAAATGTTATCTGCCTGCAGTTGTCTGATAATGAAATGATGTAACTGCAGATGCCTGCAGAAGGAGGTTTACAAATACCGGCTTGTGGGTGTCGTGGAACATTCAGGGACTATGAGGGGAGGTCACTATATTGCATATGTTAGAGGCGGCCCAAAGATCACTGGGAAAGACAAGAACGCGGAAGATTATGTGTGGTATCATGCCAGTGATGCCTACGTACGAGAGGTCTCACTGGAAGAAGTTCTTCGGAGTGAAGCCTATATTTTGTTCTACGAAGAAATTTGATACGAATTTCTTCGCAATATTTTTGACATCAAAATGGTCGGGGTTGAGCTGATCACCCTACATGTTCGCGTGTGAGAAACAATTACAATATGCACAACGAGAAGGGGTTGAAGGGTAGAAAGGAGAGTTGTATTACTACAATCATAGAGTATTAACATCCATTTTTTGTTATTTCAAAATTTCAATATGCCATCACTTAAAGATGTACATGTTGAAAAATGCATGTAGAGAAAGAGTTCAATTCTTTGTTATGCAAAAAAAGCAATCCTTATTTACCAGCATGGGGTGGTAAGTTTGTGCTTATTAATTCCTTTTCTTATTTTTGTATTAGTTGTTTACCAAGATGTACATGTTGGAAAATGATGAGTTTGACTGTATATTGTCATTCAACATTTTTCCTTTAGTGGGAAAAGTTAAAATTGGCCCATGAACTTGGTTATCGGGCGAAGTGCACAAACAGCCATTCTTAGGGTTATTATTAAGGGATTAATCAATATTTATTTTATATTGAAATTTTGAACTAATAATTTTAATTTTAGGATAATTTACGATATTTCTGTTCCAAAAATTGAACTGAAAAACTGAAATTCAGAGCGCAGTGACTAATTTCTAAATAGAAGCTCTGCTATCCGATATTATTTCTACAGTGTTGTCCATGCTTTTCTTTGCTAACATCTGAAAGACAGATAATATGTATAGAAGTTTAATGTATTTTATACTTACATCAATCTAATAAACACATAATACATATAGTTACATACACTATTATTACTAAATTAAATATTTTAATACATATTTTTAATCACGATAAATTAGTACGATTTGAGGTAACTATCGAGTAATAATAAAATTTTATAGTATTTTGAGCATCCTCTTTGGTCAGTATGTCTGCCTATATTTTGTACCTTGTGGTTACTTTGGTAAGTTTCAAGGCAGAGAGGCTGAAATTCAGGAAAATAAAAGAATCTTTTAGCCAATGTTCAAAAGACATACATCCAAAGATTAAATCGTAGCATAACAAAAGATACAAACAATGTATCCGTCCAAGAAAACATTCATTCAGTTCATCACTTTCAAAATCCTCAAATCTCAAACACCAAAAAGAAAAAGCAAGTTCACAAAAAGAACACAACAAAAGAAAAAGGAAACAGCTAAAAGAACACATAAAAAAAGAAAAAGAAAAAAGAAACCATCTTCTTATAAATTCTTCATTTTGCCTTTTTATTTTCAGTATTCTAAATTTATCGGTTCAACTAATTTAGATTTGCACTGCGCATGACTTACCTTAATGCATTGCAACAATAATGACAACATGCAAAACAAAATATACGCAACAATAACAACATGCAGTACAATCCTATAAGCGGGGTTTGGGGAGAATATGGTATACGCAAACCTTATCTCTATCTTGTAATGATAGAGAGTCTGTTTTTGATAGAATCCTCAGCTCAAGCAAAACAAAATATCGACAGTAGTAAAAAGTAAATACAATAATGAAAAACTATTAAAAAAAACAATAACAATAACAATATAATAAAAAAATCAAAGCGAAAAAAATAGTAGATAGTTATAAAAATCTAAGAGGATTTACACTGTCCATAGCACACTGTCGAAACTTCTAATTAAAACTGAAAAATACCATTATCTCACAACATTGTGTGATGGACCTTAATAATTATACTTAGTTCCCATTCCTCCATTGATTCTTTCTGCTTCAGTCCTTTTGTCCACACTGTACCATAAAATTCCCATTTCCTTTGCCCTTTCTTTAACAAAAACCCCAACTTGTCACTCTCAAAATTCCCACTCTCAAACCCCACCAAAAAAGATAAAAGAACCCCAACAAAACCCATAAATTTTCTTGAACTTTTAGCTTCATATCAATGGCAAAACCACCATTTCAAGTGGTGTTTTTGTTCATATATTTTTCATTTTGCACCCAAATAGTTAAAGTAAAAGCAACATGGTGTGTAGCAAGAAGTGATGCAAGTGAAACAGCTTTACAAAATGCATTAGATTATGCTTGTAGTTCTGGTGCAGATTGTGTTACTATTTTGGAAAATGGGCTTTGTTTTCTTCCTAATACAATTCAAGCTCATGCTTCTTATGCATTTAACAGTTATTATCAGCGCAGAAATAGAGCCCCTGGTTCTTGTGAATTTGCTGGCACTGCCACCATTGCCAAAACTGATCCAAGTAAATCTCTTTTTTTTTTTTCATTTTCCCTTTTAATTTCTTGTTATCTTGCAAATGACGACTCCGTTAGTTTCATTTTAGATGACAGTATTACTATTTCTGGAGTCAAACAAGCTTTTCTTACCACAATTTTCTTAAATATTTTATGCGGGGTCGGAAAAAGTATTGGACCACAAGGGTCTAGTTGGACGCAGGCGCAGATTTAGGGGGCCGGAACTCTTTTCCTAAAAATTACATCATATATATAAAACAAAATTCATTTTGTATCTTTATATATTATATTTTGAACAACACAATTCAAAAACATAGCTAGTGGTCAATGACGTTCAAATTTTTTTTGAAGTTTCTGGTTCTATTCCCATTGGCCACTTATCTCTTTTAACTTTTAATTTTTTAAATTTTTTTGAACCCCTTAGCAAAAATACTGCATCTGCCGTTTATTGTACGCAGCCTTAATCTGCATTGCCGTAGGCTGTTTTCATGGCTCGAACCCGTGACCTTTTGGTCACACCACAGCAACTTTTAGTCACGACAGCAACTTTGTCAACTATGACAAGGCTCCCCTTCTATATATGCATCAAAGATCACTTATTTATGGGTTGAGAAGTGATTGTTTTTTTTTGTAATGTAGGTTATGGATCTTGTGTTTATCCAGCATCTCCAAGGTATGAACTTTAACTTTCTCTGTACATTGCTTTGCCTTTTCTGTGTAATTCTTGATATTTTTGATGCTGTACATTTTTCTAGTTATTTTTATCTTTTGTTTTTTAAATTTCTTGAAAGTGGTCCTAATAATATATATAAAGAAGAAGAGAGAAGAAACTTGTAGACAGCAAAGAATCTCTAGAACACTTGTGAATAGTAGGATTATTATATTGTAATCTCTTTGCAGATGGTGTTTGTTCTTCTGCTTTGACTACCAAAAGGATGTCCAAATATTCTCTATATTTGGAGAGTAAAACTACAAACAGAAAATCTCTTAGAAAAAGAGTAAACATAGAAATTTCCTTTTTTATTCTTTAACTCTAAGAGGGGTCGTTTGGTACGAACACAAGTAATGCAGGTATTAGTAATGTAGGGATTGTAGTGCTGGGATATTTTTTATCAAGTGTTTGGTTTATTGTATTAAAAATTAGCTATGCAATGCATAATCGAAACTTGTGTTTGGTTTAAAACTGTATAAAATCTTCTTTACAATTATACCCTTGAATATTCTTCTATAAAGAAATTTAGGAAAAAGGTTTGAGGGGCGGTTTAATAATTTTAAGGTCTTATTCAGGTATAGTTGATATAGTAATCCCTTGGTTTCCTTGGTATTAACTAAGCCCTCTTATGAGGTATAAGTAATCCATGTATTTAAGTATGCACAAATTGAATTGAGTAACTAAATATTATATTGAACAAATTAAATTTTTATACAGGAATTATTTTAGTTAATACATCCCCGTAGGACTATTTTGGCGTTTGTTTTGCTACTAAATCTCTTTTAGTTTTGAACCATTCAATGGTCTTTGTTTTGTATGGATAGTCTAAAAAAAGGCTGCAAAAGCCAGCTAAGCTATCTGGCAACAATAGTCATCTCGAGCAGAGTATTTTGATTTTGACTATACAGTTTTTACTGTATATGGAGTTTATACATATGAATTTCACTTATATGTAATTAAAATTTTATACGTATATTATTAATGTAATTTAACTTGTTGTAGCAGGTTATTGATCTGATTTATTTTCCAGTTAGTTAGTTCTACTTTTTATGAATAGTTAGCTCCAGTTATCTTTTAAGAGGTCATTTGGTTTGAAACAAGTTATGTTGAAATTAGTTATATTAGGATTAGTTATGTATTGTTGGAATTAGATATTCTAATATTATTTTTTATTGATTGTTTGATATGTTGTATTAATTATGAGATTGTCAATTTTACTGTTTTATACTGAGATTATTATTCTATCCTCTAGCAGGTATAAGTTTACCTGCTACTAATTTTAGTCCTGGAATAACTTATCCGAGAATTAGTAACCAAACGAGGGGTAAGGTTCCCAATATTATTTTTACTTATCCATCATACCAAACATCCCCTAAGTGACTTCATAGTGTATACATATATGTGCAGAAAATAAGTATAGATCGACTTAGATATGTATTATGGTACCTTACGTCTAAATTTTGAATCCGCCGCTGCATTGACGCTAGTTAGTAGCTTGCTGATGGCGTCAATAGCTTGCTGATGCATCAATCAATCTGCTAGTATCTGTATTAAAGATCATTTGCTCTTTCAATCTGCTATATGGACAAGTTATGATTATCATGTATGCTATTATTCGTGTCAATTCTGTTGTACAAAATTGGCATTCTGATCTTGAATGCAAACTTGGATTCTGTAATATTTCAGCACTGCTGGTGGCTCTACTACTCCGAGCACCCTTGGTGGTGGCACAACTGGAGGGACGACTACACCAGTCACGACGTCAACTCTTTATCCGCCACCACCAGGGACGGCAAATCCTTTCAATGGCAATGGAGGAACAACACCGCGCGTTGGACCTGATATTCCTGACTCGGAGGAATCTAAAGCTTCTCCCAAGTTTTCAAATTTAGTTCCTGCATCTTTGATGCTTCTCTTCATTCATATTTTTCAACCACTGTAGGCATTCTAGTAGAGTAAAGCCACACTTTACGCTAGTTTTGAAGACTAGGACAATACAATTTTGGTTAGAAAAGGGAAGTTTTCATTTTGCTATTGTGAAAACTTCAGCCCATTAGAGTAACATTCCGTTGTTTATAATCAACTGTCTTGGCATGTTGATACCAAGCCTAGGTGCCCCTAAGGCTTTTGTCAAATGGTAAGAGCGTAATATGTGATGTGTGAGTTAGGAGCATGTCACACGTTCGAATTCTGTGTCATAAATGGAGAATGGTAAAAGGACAGGTTCATTATTCACCGAATTTCTAATGTGAGCAACTGTCCTTTGAGAATTTCTTGGTTATAAAAATGACAAGGCTATGTTCTTTTTGATGTTAAAACCATTTCATTTGTTAGCATGTCCAAGTTCTACCATTCTGTGTTTATACTTTGCATACCCATTTCATTTAGTTTATACTTAGCATTTCACTTCATATTGATAATTGGGTCACAATTTAATGATTTTGACTTTTTTTCTTTTGATTATATTTCTACTTTTGTTCTTTGGTGCGAAAGATTGAGAGCCTTGACATAATCGGTAAAGTTGCTGTCATGTGATCAGGAAATCATAGGTTCGAGCCATGAAAATAATTTTTTACAGAAATGCAAGATAAAGCTGCGTTCAGTTAACCATTGTGGTCTGGTTCTTTTCCGAACCCGGCGCCCAGCGAGAGCTTAGTGCACCGAGTTACTTTTTTCCTTTGGTCTGAGGAAGATATTTCATTGTTTAAAAAGAAATCTCAGTCTTTTCCGGTTCATATTTTCCATACAAGACGACATTAAAATCTAGATTCTTAAAATTATGATTTAAAATGAAGTAATTAATCCTATTTATTTCCTACTTTAAGACCAATGGTTTAAGAGGTTTCTTTTTTCTTTATATCCAAACCAACTTGCAATATCCCATCAACATAAGTACAAGGTAACTTTTTTCCAAACGCGAATGGTTGTAACACAGACTTTCCACAGAATTTCCTTCCGAAAATAAGTATTAATATTATTTTGAAAGGAAATATAGCTATATATTTCTGAATTTTTTTAAATTTTTATTATTTATGATTAATACGCTGCAAAGCTGGTACATTGTCTCTAATCCTTTTGTCTCTGCCTCCCATCATCTGCTTCTGTATTTGATATCTCCAAGGAAATTACATAATTTCCAGTTTAAGAAAAAACCTTACAAAAGGAAAAGATATTTAAAAAAAAAAAAAAGGCAAAGGAAAAAATGAGTTTATTTGACATTCATTTAAAACCAATCATAAATAAATTGCAAAAAATATAAAAACTAAATCAACCCGATGCCTGTAAATTGCACAACAAATAAAGGTTTTTTCTTGATTGAATGCACAATTTGACATATTCAATATAACGAAAAACTTTATAAATTGGAGAAGATAATAAAAGGAAAAAGATGAATACTTTACTTGATAAAAAGAATAATAATTAGATGAAGGGAAATGAGTTTCTTTTACATTCACAACAAATCATATATAAATTATAGAAATATTAAAATTTAAATGTGATAGTCTTCCAAATATACATCAAATGGAGGGTTCTTGAATACATGTACAATTTTTAATGTATTAAAAAATATTAATATTGACAATCATGATTTATGAATCATCATTTCCAAAGAATAGAGTTATTTTTTTTTTCTATTCTTTTTTCCTCTCTCAGCTAATTTACAAGTAAATTGGGGTCAGAATATCTTCTAAATCCAATTAAATTGGTATTTTCCAATTGGCCATGGCTTAATTACCTTAGGTTTAACAGAGCATTTCTCAGGTTGCCTGACTATGTAAATTATATCTCCAGCTTTATTGTACATATCTTGGTTCCTATGCCAGGTCCATAGAGCATGTGTCTCATTTTTCACCTGCAAATTTTCAACAAAAATTAACATATCAAATTTCTGTAACTATGAAGAAAAAAGGTGAATGTTATGGCATTTAGATAACTAATGATACAAGAACTAGAACGTATAACATGACGATACGCCTTCATTCCTACTTCCCATATGAAAAAGTTAAAAAATTCTTTTTGGTTTATAGGTCGTAAACGGCCTCTCTGCCTTCTTGAAGGTAGGGGGTAAGGTCTGCGTACATACTACCCTCCCCAGACCCCACTTGTGGGATTACACTGGGTCTGTTGTTGTTTTTGGTTTATGGGCTAATTTGACAGTTCTTGCGATTTTTGAATGGTCTATAGATTAACAACAACAACAACAAGAACACCAAATATCCAATGTATTCCCACAAGTGGGGTCCGGGAGAGGGTAGTATGTATCCAGTCCCCGGATGACCGTCGGTTCAATAGATTGACTTTCAAAATAATCTTGTGCTACAAAACAACTTTTTATAACGGAGAAATCTCTGAGGGCCAGTTGGCGCACAGTTTGAAACTCAGTTGACCATGGTCCCGCCCCTCTATGGTAGAGTTCGAACTCGTGATGTGTGGTACACATCACGAGCTGCGTTCTTACCACCAAACAAAAGCTCTAGAGGCTGCTAGAAAATAATTATCTTAATCTTAAGGTATAAGTTGAAGGTATGTGTGGTATACCTAAAATTCTATTTCTCTGTTTGCTTATTCAGTAGGAGTAAGAATTGATAAATATCTTAATGAAAGAAATAAATATTTACCTCTAGTATTCCATGGCCGAAGCTACTTTCACGGTATGCGCTATAATCAGGTTGTTGATTCCAACAAAAGTTACCAGCTGCTGGACCTGATGTAAAATTATAGGCACAGAATCCGCCCATAAATTTGTCCGGGGTGCTATCTGGTTTTGGACATTTCCCTGGCTCATCAGCATGTTCAATTGCCATCTTCTCGCGGTTTCCACCATCACCGACAGTTATATAGACTGGACCACAAGGATCCAGTGTGTAGTTATAGACTCTGTTTGACCTTTCATAAGCATGAACCTATATAGATTTCTTCAACTTATCAGTATTTGATACATAAATGTGCAATTTGAATTTGGAAGTGCATACAAATTTAGTTTATGTGCTCTAGGCTAACGGTATATTGATCCTGTACTTACATGTCCATTGAAGACTAAATCAACACCATACTCGTACAGCAAATCTTCCATCGCTACCTTCATACATTCAGCTTCTCGATAGTGTGCCGTGTAAGTAGAGTACCAAGGTGGATGCCAAGTGGCGACCAGCCATGGAGTAACTCTTCTATCAACATTAGCCAAGTCCCTCTCCAACCACTTGTATTGATCATCTGTAATCAGAAGCTTAGCGAGTCATAACACTTTACTAGGTGGAGCAGAGCGGCAAAGAAATGAAAACGAAGGACACACTCCAACAAATCGATGATTTGAGAAAAATTTCCAAAAGTCGACCGCAAGCATAACAAGGGGAATGAGAAAAGGATTGAAGAAAGGTTGAGAGTGTTGTTTACCTGACTTATTATAGGCGACATATCCACCGAGCATGATGAAGTGTATGCCTCCTGCATTAAAAGAATAGTAAAATGGAGATGATGATCCACTTTCTTTTGACGGGAATGCAAAGCGAGAACGATAGGCTGCAAATGTCTGATTTTCAGCTTGTTCTTCTATCTCATGGTTCCCCTCCACCACCATGATAGGAATTTTGGACACGAGCTGTTGCATATATCTATGGTGACAATGTCAACAGAAGCACAAATTAAACTAGTGAAGTATACATGTTTTTCTGCTTTGACGGAAATAAAAAACTGGTCTCTTATGAATGATCTGGGGTTATCTCAGTTGAACCCTAAACTCTCAGTACAAAAGTTGAACTATCCATTGTTCTATGTTAATGAATCGCACATTATTATTTTATTCGAGATGTGTAAAGCAAAATTTTGAATGGGCAAAAAGGATTCAAGCTCTCACCTTCCCCAATAGTCCCACCGAGGCTGATAGGTCTCATGTATCGGAGTGTCAGGAAATGAGCACGAGTAGCAGTCTGCACCAGTTCCATTTGAGAGATACAAATTAGCGTACGTAACATCTCCCACCAATAGAACAAGATCTGGATTGTTCCCCATCAAATGGCTAACTGTGGAAGTGGTATTGTACGTGAGACCGAGGTCCCCTACAATTGCTATTCTCTTTGGGTAGCTCTTTGGAGAAGAAATAGGCATGGTCTTGAAATGGTAGATAGTACTCATAGCTGGTATAGAAGGATCTCCACATCGATAATAGTATAATGTATTTGGTTTCAACCCTGCAGAATGAAAAATTGCACCAGATGATGACTAAATCAAACATGAGAAACAAATCAGCTACATAAGAGACTTGCATTAGTCAATCCATTGCGATGGTCCAACCCCCATAAAAAAAAATTCAATAGACATGAAATTTGCAGAACGAGACTTTGAAAAAGATTCTTGGTGCAGTTGTGAACATTCAAAGACCCAAAGAAAGCCAAACTGTGCGTCTTCAAACTGCCTCAAAGCATGAGCTATATACATTTTCCGCAGAAAACCAACCTAGCAGCACAAATCGAACTGTAGTGAAGATACTTCCACACATTATCAATCTGGTAGAGGCAACATTCAAATTTTGATTGTTCAGAAGATTTATCGAGCTAAACTTATTCAAGAGATCAATAGTAACTGGATGATGCATGATTCCTACTTCTTAGTCTACGACCACTTTGCCCATGATGTCAAGTTACGAACACTGACATCTAGTTCAAACATTCAGTTCTTTGCATAAAGAGTAAAAGCTGACGTGAGAGGAATAAATAGCTTGGTTATATTCAAAAGTAGCAAGTTTACTAGTTGAGATCTCAGATACTGTACTAAACATCGAACTAGCAGAACGTAATCTCAGCTAGGACAGAAGAACGGCTGTTCAGTTTCTGCTAGCATACCTGTAAGTTGAACATGGTGTATGATTCCAGAAGTGTAGTTCTGAAGTCCTTCAAATGGATAAAGTTGGTTATATATAAGGGACTCGCCAATTGCTTTGTGCCTTAACGAGGATTTATCTTTCCCATATTGAACAAAGCTGCCAACGTTTTTTGGATCCAGTGGTTTAATGTTGTCACCAATTTGATATTCCCCTGCAAATACAGTAAAACACACATTCTTAAACTCCGTCTTAAATCAAAGATTTTAAGGCGCTCTAACCAGTTAGCCAAAATATATATCTCACACAATTTAAAATTGCATAAACCAATAAAGAAGATTTTTGTTTCCAACAATATGCTCATATCACTGTCAATTGAAAGTTGGCCACGACTAAAAAGCATACAATTGTGTATTAAAGGTACCATTTTATCAACTCAAATTTGGTGACAGATAATTGAATTTAACATATCTCAGATCGAAGATGTTAATGCCCTCTAACAGTTAGTAAACATATCTAATCTCAAACAATTCAAATTTGCACAAACCAATAAAGAAGATTTTGATATCCAATATTATGCTCATATCACTGTCAACTAAAATCTGGCTATGACTAAAAAGCATACAATTATGTACCAAAGATTCCAGTTTATTAACTCAAATTGGTGATATAACTGCATTTTAACATATATTTTAGAGGATGAACATTGGATGTTATCATAAATAGCTTCTCAGTATACCATATAGTATTAGCAGGAAAGAAATAGTAACTCCAGCACTCTGCTAGCTATGTGATTAACTGGAATTGATACAAGCACTAATTCTTCAAGCTAACATTTAAACACAAACTAATAAAGGGCAGTCCGGTGCATTAAGCTGCCGCTATCCGCGGGGTCCGGGAAGGGCCGGACGACAAGGGTTTTACCCTGCATTTTTGCAAGAGTCCATTTCTACGGCTCGAATCCGTGACCTCCTAGTCATATAGGAGCAATTTTACCAATTACGCCAAGTCTTCCTTCGCAATTTGCACTCAAACTAATAGGCTAAAAAAAGAAGAAAACTTTAGCAAATTTACCTGTAATCCAAGAAATCCAAACAGAGTCATAAGTAGAAGAAAGTGAGACAGATATCTGTTCAGGCTCAAATCCTTTAACTTTCCTTTGAACTCTGGGATCAGTGTCTGGCAAATCAACAGCATGTCCCCTAAAACTTTGGTCCAAAGGTACAGTCACTGGCTTAAAAGGTCCATCAAGTGTGGTTGGAATTTGACCCTCATTAAACTCAACAAGGCTAACAAAAACCAAAAACCAAACCGAGATTGACACAACAACCACCCCAGAATACTTCATATCTCATTCAAGAATTTTGCATGCCCCAAAATAATCAAACTCCAAACCTCAAGATATCAAAAGGGTCCACAACAAATATATCAAAGATTAAAACTTTAGCTCCAAAACCCCAAGAAAAGCAAAAGGGGGTCATATAATTATAGCAAACAAATTTGCATGCCCCAAAATGATCAAACTCCAAACAAGAAATCAAAAGGGTCCACAACAAATATACCAAAGATTAAAACTTTAGCTCCAAAACCTCAAGAAAATCAAAAGGGGTCATATAATTATACCAAACAAATTTGCATGCCCCAAAATAATCAAACTCCAAACCTCAAGAAATCCAAAGGGTTTAATAAAGTACAGCAAAGAATAAAACTTCAGCTCCAAAACTCGAAGAAAATCAAAGGGAGTTATATAATTATAGCCAACAAAAGGTCAAACGTCTGAAAGGAAGAAACTTTGGTCAAGTTGGTGAAACTAAAGAATATGCTATAAATATACTCCTAGAAAAAAATTGAAGCTCGACACTTATATATAATTTGGAAAAAGGAAAACTCTTGTTTCTTTTTATTTTTTCTTTTTCTTTATTAAATTGGAAAAAAGAAAAATCTTGTTCTTTTTAATTTCCTTTTCAAGAAAAAAGCTGCAGAAACTGTGAGAATGGTGTGGTATTTGTTTTTTTAGGCAGGGGAATCACAGTTATGGCAGTTAGCCTGAACAGAAAAGAAAACAGGAAAAAGAAATGGTGGCATCCAATGAATTTAACCTCGGTTTTAGTGAAATACTAGGAGTAGTATATTACCCATAAATTGATGCTTTTGGGTTCCTCTTTTGCTGTTTCTATCCCCACTGCTGCAAATTTATCACGCTACGCCACCTCCTATTTTATATTTAAAAAAATTCGAATCTATATTCTTTATTTATTTTGGGATCAGACTTCTCATTTGATTTTCTTAATTATTCGGGAGCTCAATTAATTCAAATTCGCCTAAAAGTCCTAATTTGAAGAGGGTAAACACATACTAAAGAATGAACGAATATTTATCACTTCATCTGTCAAAAGTTAGGCATTTTATTTTTTCTTGAAAGGTGGCATCCAATTGTAGTGTAGTCTTTTTTTTTTTTTTAGGATGAGGGTATGAATTATACTTTAATATGTGTTATGAAGGTGGGTGTGGCCTCTATGGAGAATAAATGCGGGAAGTAAAGTTTAGATGGTTCGAGCATGTGAAGCGAAAAAGCTCAGATGCCCCAGTAATAAGGTGTGAACAGTTGGCTTTGGTTGGTATGAGAGAGGTAGAGGGAGGCCAAGGAAGTATTGGAGAGAGGTAATTAGGCAAGACATGACGCGTCTTTAGCTTGGGGATATAGCCCTTGATAGCAGAGTGTGGATCGAGAATTAGGGTAGAAGGTTAATAGGTAGTCGAGCATATTTCAGATCCGTATCAAGGGTATAGGGTTAGTTTGGTAGTGTTTTCTTGTTCTTAGATTGCTAATTTTACACATTTTCCTATTACCTTCCACATCGATTTCTTAGTATCTTGGTGTGGTTGATGCTTGTTGCTATTGCTTTCTTCCTTCTATTTTCTGGTTCTTAGTATGTTGTTTTTATCTTTCTGGTCCTTGTTACTGATATTGCTTATTTCTATTATTTCTTTCCATCTTTTTTTATCCGAGAGCCTATCGAAAACAACCTCTATCTTCCCTAGGTAGAGGTAAGGTCTGCATACACATTACCCTTCTTAAACCTCGAACTTTCACCGGACTATTGTTGTTTTTGTAGTTATAAAATCAGAAAGAAAAGGAAAATCAAGGTACCTTGTATCTAGGAGAAGATTATGAACTCTGTTGATGACCATGTTATATAATGAGAAAATCATATCCAGATATCATTTTTTTTCTCTTTTATAAATTACTTCCTAAAACTTTGAGCTTTGTTGTTACCTTTCTCAACAAAAAAAGGAGTTTTTTGGGAACTTTTTTCTCTTACAGGCGCCTCCCAGGGCGCTGCAACCAGTGACTTTTTTAACCTCTCTGCCTCCAGCGCCACAGGTGGCGTCAGGCGCTGCCTGTGGCGCCCAGTGTCTTCTTTGTCCGTTTTCGTCTCGTTTTGGCTCGTTTCTTGCCCGTTTCGCCCCCAATTGCTCCCGACTCATTCCTACACATAAAAACACATTACATTAACATGAATCGACGCAACTAACATCCCAATTTCATAAAACAAGAGCCAAATATGAGATAATTTACATAAAATTTTATATCTTTTATGCCAAACATCATATCTCAATGAAAAAAGAAACAGGGAGTCAAGTATTTGATTTCTTTTTTGTTTCTTCCAGTATTTTCAGAAAACTATTTCTCATGTTTATTAATACATTATCTATAACGATTTACATAATATACTTTGTTCTTGGTTTGAAATATGTATAAATTGATTATTCAATTTTAATAATGGATAAATTGAATTATATAAAGGGAGTTTATTACGAAAAAAATAAGAGAATTTTCTATAAAAATTGAGTTATCTGTTTTAATTTGCCTTTTCACAAAGAATATTCAAAATACCATAAGGAATATTTCTATTGTCTAGATGGGACATGTCATAATTAATTGGAAATCAATTTACTGGCTGAATAAAAAAATGAAGCAATTACGTACTAATTAGTCAAACTAATTAATATATTAAATTTGAAGGATTTAGTATTTAACTAACTAAATTTATTTATTGCTTCCTTTTTAAGTTTGAACATGCTGAGACGCAAAGTTTCTATTTAATTAGTGGCCATAGATTCCATATGATTTGGTTTCTCACCATTAGTATATTGTCCTCCTTATGTGATGCTAATGTATTAAAATATGTATCACTTAGCTATAGTTAAACGATGAAAATATACTACTCCTAGAAATAATAGCCGATAGAATATGTATATTTTTTTGTATATAAACGCGTATACAAAAAAAAAAAAAATTTTATATGTTTTTAATATTAGCGAATATAATTAATTTCGATCGACTGATCAATTATGCGTTTTGCCAAATATATATAACATTCCAACAAAGGGAATCTCCTATTTCTTTTCATATTATTTAGTGAATACGATGGGATACGACCGCCGTAATGTCTTTCCGTTGGTATGTAGTTGGATCGATGCTACTCTCTCTAAGGAACTCGGCAAAATAGCCCCGTAACTTCCGGAGAAGGGGTGCCTCCTCACAAAGGGGGTCGTAGTGACCAGGTCCGGGCGACTGTTTACCAAAAACACAGGTCTCCGCAAAGTCGTAAGACCATGTATGGGGCAAGGCGGAATCTTTTCTCTAGTTCTGTTGATTTTTTATTTTTTTTTTGGGGAAAACTGAAAATGTTTGTCGAATTTTTTTTTTGGAAATGGGCTTCTGAATTTAGGTCTCATAAAGCTGGAATAGCCCAATATTGCTTCATTCATAGCTTTTTGGGCCTCACAGCATGTCAATTGTCCAGCCCAGCTAAATTTTCGGGCTTATAGGTCATATATTTGCGAGCGAGGTGCACAAATAGTCATTCTTAGGGCTGCTACTTAAGGATTAGCCGCTGTTTATTTTATCGTGAAATTATAAACTAAAAATCTTAATTCCAGAATAATTCAGGATATTTGTATCCTGAAAATTGAACTTAAGAACTGAAATTCATGATGCATTGAAAAATCCTAAATAACAGCCCTTTAAAGTAGCTACCTGGTTTCGTTTTTACTATATTTTGCTGACCGGAATGATTCGGACAAGCACGTGTTTTGGACAAAAACCAAACCTATCTGTAATGGGCCGAACACTACTAACATAACCATAAAAGCCCAGCCCAGCATTGTTTCTCTCTATAAAAAAGGGAATTTGACACCCCTTGGCCATTTGGATAAAGAATCAGACAAAAAAGCTCATTTTATACTTAATTTCGATATAAAATCCAACATACCTTATAAATTAGGGAGCTCGTTTGGTTGAAAGTATAAGAATTATTAAGGGAATCTTATAAAAATGTCCCAAATAATTTTCAATTTAGCAATCTTTAGCCGTAATTATAAATTTAACAAAACTAGTCAAGCACATATAAAAATTGAGAACCAAATAAATAAGGTTTTTTCTCTCCAAGAATCACACGCAAAAATCTGTTTTCATATTTTATGCGCGATCAGCAACAATAGGTGCAAGACGGAAAGAAATTTTCATGGATGAAGTAGCAACAAAGGTGATATAATACAAAAAATAAAAATAAAAAAATATGCAAGATTCCTAAAATATAAGCAAAAAAAGATATTTTTCAATTGCTATGGTTGAAATTCATTAGAAACATATAGATTAGTCAATATACAAATTTTGAGGAAGATTGGAGGTGATTTGGTATCAAAATTTGGAGTTAAAAATCGTCTGCAATATATGTATCAAACATGTATTACGCACCTATTACACATACATGTATACACAGATATATATGTGAGAGAGATTTGATACAAATATGATAAATATATGATACACAGTGTAATACACATATTATTTTTTCATGTTTCATCTTTTACTTTGAATTTTCAATTCAAATCACCTCAAAACTCCGCCGAGTCATCCCAAAACTATAAGCTCCTTAAAATGTACCCAATCTATTCTAATAACACTCACTTAAAAGAATGCAAAATTGACCATTTTTTGTTACAAATAGCTAATTAGCTAACATTAATAATATTTTATCAAGTGAACAATTTTTATAATAATCTACTTATAAATGGACATAACTAGTAGTTTTTTAATTATTAATCTCCGCATAAAAATTTTCCAAAATCAAAAAATTCTCACAATAAAATTCTATTTGGTACACTGAGTTGTTTGCTTTTTTCTTTTTACAAAGAATATTCAAAATACAAATCTCTAGTCTCTAGATGGCAAATGTTAGATTAAAAATTAATTTTACTATGAATTTAATTTTTTGCCCTGCTCCAGTGAACTTTGCTCCAGTAAATATCAATGGTTGTTTGGATTAGAGACACGTGTCCTTCAGAATTTCAAAGGTTAAGATTTGTTTACAGTTTGTCTACATTAATGGCAATTACTGAAAGATATAATAAAAATTCCAGCAATTATATTATTTTCTCTTTTTCTATAGACAATATTGAGACTATTAATTATTTTTTATTTGAAATTCATCTGTTAAATATGTTTGTTTGGTCTTTTAATTATTATTTCTTTTTTTTTGAGTTTAAATTTGAATTTGAATTTAAAAGTGATCAAAGTATAGCTGACTTTTATAGCAAATATGCAAGAAGAAATAATTTTAATCTTTTCTTATAATATTGGTTCTAAATATAACTTAGAACTCACTTTCGATGTAACAATTATGTATCACGCATTATTATTATGATAAAAACCTCGAATTTTAAAAGTCATATCAAAAAGGAAAAAAAATTATAAAAATTCTTGTTTACATAAACAGAAAATAATCATGATTTTAGTGTGTTTAACAATTGATATATGTTGGGTTTTGATATTGGTGAATGAAAAATGATGGGATAAAAAGTGAAGGAAACGTAAAAGGTCATTTTTGCTTCGATTAAAGCATTTGTCTCACATAGGAAAAAGAAAGAAAAAGAGAGGTGTGTATATATATATATATATATATATTACACCTTCTCTAGTTGCTAAAAGGGTTGAAGAGGCAAGGATCCCTTGCGCCGTTGTCGTTGGTCGCTCGGCTTCGGCTCCGTGACTTGTGACCTACCCGGTCCATTTTCTTTCTTCTCGGATTTTTTCAAATTTTCCTCCAACGGTTATAAATTCTAGATTTTTTTCAGAATTCAATACGAACTGATCTGAAATCTAACTTTCCAAAAACTCTCTTCTTTATTTCGTGTGATATACTGCTGTTGAGTGGTTCACCGCCACCGGAATTTGGAGTGCTGCTATTCTGGTAAGATAATCATTCTATCCTGGGAGGGGATATTCCATTAACCTCGAGTACTGTGAGTGGAATAATTTCCTTAAGGACACACTTTGAACTAAGTGGGCTCGTTTATATTCTGAAAATAATTCTGCGCTGTTTCTGTTCATTCTCCAATTTCTGCAATTTACTATTTCTATACTGTTTTTACTAAATGTTTGACAAATTATTTAAAAATTATTTAAAATATATACAGATTATTATTGCTAACAATATAGACATTCAAAAGAGAGATAAATTGGCGGGTTCCCATGTTGCTCAGTAACTAAAAATAGATTTTTTTTTAAAATATCTTTTTTAGTTATTGGCATTAATATAGATTAACTGTAAACAAATCTTAACCTTTGAAATTATGAAGGACACGTGTCTCTAATCAAAATAATTATTGAGATTTACTGGAGCAAAGTCTAATTAGTAAACTAATCAATGTGCTTATGGTCTCTAGATTGGATCTGAAGGTTTTAGCATTTGAAATTTTTTTGAAGCAATTAATACTCAAGCTAATTAATATACCCATAGATTCCACATATTTTGGTTTCTCAATTTTTTTTTTTCATATCAAAATTAAGTTAGCATTTGAATATAGATTTAATAAAATTTTAAAAAAATAAAAAAAATTATATCCAATTTCACTAGAAGAAATTAAACACATTCTTCCTAGAATATATTTATGAATTTCTTGACTCTTCTGTTATTAATTGTGGAAATCTTGACCTTCAACGTCAACGAAAACCAACAAACAAATATATCGAGCAACCAATAATTATAGTTGGATGAATAAAATTCTTATAATCTAAATAGCGTGGAGGTTCGAGTCCTCTTCAAGGCATAATATTGAGAATGCTCATTGAATAAGAGAGCTCGGATCGAATCGGTATTGATATACCGATTCGATCCGAGCTATTGTATCAGATGTCTCAGATTGAAATTATGGGATTAAAAAAAAAATCTGCAAGGAAAACTTTTCCCTTTAATGGATCTAGCAATATGAGTTTAAATTTAGCGAGCGATTATCGAATAGCGGATGAAAAATAAAAAAATATGTCTAAGCATGCTACTATTATAAATGTTATACTTTGTTGTCGTTCTTCCTATGTGTATCTCAAATGTATCAGATATAGACAAATTAAGAATTATTTTTGTTTAACTATGTGAATAAATATGTTTAAGGAGATGCTACTTGTTATAATATAGTTTGATATAACATACTACCCTTTCTAACCACAAAATAAAAATATAATGAATATAACATATAATTAATCACATAGATGATATGGTAGAATAGATGGAATATCTTCATCTTTAATCAAGAGTTTCGATTCGAATTCTAGAAACAAAAAAGCTCCTCGTATGGAATATTTAGTGGGCGTTTGGATATAGAAACTATAAAATTTCGGAAAAAAGTAAATTATTTATAAGTAAAAATAGTATTTAAAAATAAAATTTGTATTAGATATGAAGACAATTTGGAACTGTTTTTGAATTTTTGTAAGTGATTTGAAGTGAAAAATTTTAAAATAGCTTTTTGTAAATTTTTAAATTTCCGAAATTTCCAAAATTGAACTTCAAATAAAATTTGAAATTTTCATAAACAAAAACTAATTCCAAAAAAAGTGAAATACTTTTCAAAAATAAGTGAATCTTTTTTTATGGCTAAACAGGTTAAGCTATACACGATGTAAATTTAAATTAGTCGGACTATTAAAATCTGGATGGTTATAAAATAAATGCTAAAGCAAACTAATTTCCAAATAAAAAGAATGTGAAATTCATAAACAGGCAATTTTTTAAGTTTTTTATTTTAATTACTCCTCAAGCGTGCCATATAAATTGGGAGTACTGTTAATTAACACTTTTCACACGCTTGAAGCTAAATTTTGATTGGATAAGACACGTACATAGGTGATTGCAAACACCACTTCCCTCTTTAGCCTAACGCCGTGAAACCCGTTTTCTTACCGTTACCGAAGCAAAAATCCTTCTTTTTGGCCTGTAAAATTTTCAAGAACAAAAAAATTGGTGGCACTGTGTGTGTGTGTGTAAATCGGACAAGATCTGTGGCTTTCTCAGTAGATCTGTTTTTGGGGTTTGAGAAAATTTTGGTGGTGGGTTTGATATAACCAAAGATGAATATATTCAGGCTTGCTGGGGACATGACCCATTTGGCTAGTGTTCTTGTTTTGCTCCTCAAGATCCATACTATTAAATCTTGTGCTGGTATTTTTTCATTTTCCTACCACTTTCTCCATTATTTTAGCAAATTTATGTGGATTGTTGCATTTTATTTTTTGTGTTTTGTATAGTTTGTGCTATAGTTACATTTTTATTTTTTGGCTGTCATCAATGTGTACTCTTTTCTGCAATTTTTAGTATTTAGAAATTAAAATTAATGTATATTGTTACATTTTATGTGTTTTTTGGCTGTCATTCGATGTGTATCCTTTTGTCCATTTTTCAGCGATAGGTATATATTGATGTGTATAGTTATAGTTATTTATTGTGATGGGATAATGCTTATATTGCTATTTTCCTTTTTTTTTTTTTTTTTTCCAATTGGATTTATAAATGCATTTTATTGGAATGTCTTGTTTGTGGTCTTGCCATTTAATTGGAAGGAGTTTCTTTTTTGCTGATGAGGTGAATGGATTGCATTTCCTGTTGTTAAGTTGGGTTTTATTGGAAATATGGTGGTTCTTGATTGAAGATGATGGCTTTTGGTTTTTGAGGTTAAGGGATGTCATTTTGCTTTAGTTTTGATTCAGATAGACGTTGAGGAAATCTGTTTCTGCCTGCTAAGTTTTCATTTTTAAAGTGTTATTCAGCTGCTTTCTTACTTCTTGTAGGAAAATTGTCTTCATAAATAGAACTTTGAATAAAAAATTGTTAGATTTTTAAATTAGAGATTCAGTTGCGCACATAAATGTTGCCCCAATGGCTTTGATCTAGTGGTAAGCGCGTAGTGCGTGATGTGTAGGCTAGGCCCACATCATGAGCTCGAACCTTTCCACAGACAACAACTTGGTTTTTAAGTGGAGACGAGTAGAGGGTGGGCCTATTATCCATCGTGTTTCGAGCCTACCCACAAGCGCACAGAAATGTTTTACTTTTAAATTGAGGATGATTGCTTTTGGTTTTGTTGGTTGAGGGATGTTATTGTGCTTTAATTATAAATCTGGGCAGACTCTATTTGAGGCAATCTGTTTGTGCCGGCTGGTTTTCATAATTTGTTTTATTCTCGAAATCTTAACTTGTTTTTGACTTGTTATGTAAAAGTTTGCGCTAGATACTGTTATTTTATGTAAAGTTGGCCCAAAAAGGGGAGAAAGTATAAAAAATCTAACTGCTTTCAATAGAAGAATGCGAATTGCTTGTGAATAACATGTTCAGTGAAGAGAAATTTCACATTTCCGCTGCTTTAATTAGCTCTCATTTGGGTGAAAAGCTTCTATATTGCAGAAAGCAGAGTCTAGTGCTTCATTAGATAATGGTGTGATATTTGTTAGAAACTAAATGAGAAGTGTGTAGAGTAAAACGAAATTATAATGCCTGAGAGGTCCTTTTCTTTTAGATTGTTTGAGAGCAAATAATTAGAGAAGAGTAGTTTAGTAAAAATCACTAGTATGCTTTGCTGGGAGGAATCAATACCATAACAAACAGGGAGAAAATTGTTTTGAGAGAAACATAATCTTAAATCTTTTTTGGTTAACGTTTTTAGTGGAGCGATATTATCCTCAGAAGGTTAAGTAAATTTGCATCTGAAGGTTCCTTCGCAAGGTTTAAATCTCAAACAAGGATATGGGATACTTAAGGAAAAGTAGGTGGTGGGCTGTGGAAGCCTTAAGGGTCTGTGCTTCTTTGGTTTTCTTTTAGACAAGGGAAAAATCTCCTTTTGTCTGACATCCAATAAAATTGGAATCTATCTATATATCATTAAAAGAAGAGGAAAAAGCCCTCTCCTTAAACCAAGTGGCAGCCTAGAAAAAACCCACATGGCATACATAGTTAATAATTAGTTATTGGTTATAATAAAAAACGAAAATTAAAAAAAAAAAACTTTGCATTCAAATTGGAGCGTAGTTTCAAGTTGGAGTTTTAAAATTTAAAACTAAAATTACAAAAAATAAAAAAATATATCTTCTATTATATTACAAAAAGAAAGTAGTAGACAATAATATTAAACAAAGTCATATGGTAATAAAAATTTCTATTAACAATGTAAAAATACTAAATCTATATCTATATATACTAATTAAATTTCTCATCTAGGAAATTTTAGTTAATAAATAGAACTTATAGTTTCATAATTAAAAATACAAAAATATAAGGATACTATTAGGATATTATACATAAGATAAGCCTATCATATATAACACAAATTATTAATTATTAAAGTATTGATAGGTTTTTATAAAATAATAAAAAGCTTATCTGTTTATACTTTTGATGAATTTAAAATTATAATTTAGAAAAAAATAATTATTTTATTTAAATTTTCTATAAACTACAAAATTGAGAAAATCAATCAATTATTTTAGTAGAAAAGAAGGTAGTAAAAAAGGAGGATAAAGATAAAATTGTGATATTTATATTTTGAATTAATTAAAAAAATGAAAGATAAATAAATAACACTCGAAACAATTATCAATAAATTTAGACAATTAAAGTATTTTGAACAGTATAACATAAATTTAAAAGAAAATATTTTCAGAGTAAGAAAATATATATCTATGTTTTATTAAAAGAGAAGTAGTATCGAAATTCACATCAGTAAATGTGTAGTACTAAGTACTTGCTAATTTAATAATAAGAATAAACAAAGAATACAATATTTGTTTAATTACTATATAATGTGTATCCTTTTATTTTGTATAGATTTTGTTATATTTCTTTACACTATATTAAATAATAAAATATAACTAATATTTATTAAATAATATAATATATAATATCATAATTTTATAATATTTATACTTTGTCAAATTATCCGCGCTTCATGGGTTCTAACACAAGTGGTACAGAAAGGAAAAACCTATCATGTTGTATGCCTGTGTGCCTGTTGTTTGAGTTATATTATTTCATTTACTTTAGACTTAATTTTGATATGCTAGAAACTTTTTGGGGACTGTATTTTATTACTAGAGCAATCTGTCCTAGAATTGTGTATTTCGAGGAGAAGAAATGCTTGTCAACCTGAAAGGAACTTTTATGTGGAGCCTTAATCACCCATAAAAAAAACAAGCAGAACAAAAAAGAATCTGAAAGTTCAGGTGCAACAATGGAGTAATGAGGTTGAGAAGATATCTCTGTAAGGATTTGGTTGCTTTTGTGTGTACTAGTATTATTATAGAAGTAATAGGTCGAAGAAGCAGAATGATGCAGCGGTTATAATGGAGATGCCATATGTGTGTCGTGCCTGGGACTTCACATCTGCATTTGTTTAATTTCCTACTAGCGCATTGAAATGGATGCCTATTCTATCAGTTGTTTGATGTGACTAAGCGTACTAAGATAAAGGAAAAGTAGGCTAGGTTTGTTAATGTTTCAGTGAAAGTTAAAGTGAACAAACAGGAATGTTAGTTTCAAAGTGCCTAAGTCATCCAAATAATCTTGTTTTCATTAAACCTACTGACACTTAAGCAGTGGATCAAGGCATGTGAATCGAAAATTTGGCCCTTTTGATTGCCCTTAAGCAGGATACAATACGAATACTGGCCTAGAATGGTTTTACCTTGACTGTTGGAACTGTTGATGCATTCTGCAGTATGCTGGTCGAGATTTATCCCCTAAAGAATCTGCCAAGCTACAAAAGCATTCTTTTTATCTATATCAAGCAGATCGGTTGCAGTAGAAGAATGTAGATGGCACATTAGCACATGTAATTTGTCCATTCATAGTTTTTATAGTTGGTCAAATGTTTGTATACACATAATTGTTTAATGCTTGGCCAAATTGTTAATTTGGCCCATGACTGTATAAAGCTTATCTAGTGACTAGACTGTGTTAACTAATGGTTGAGTTTTTTATTCACAGGTATTTCTCTGAAGACTCAAGAGCTATATGCTCTCGTCTTTGTTGCTCGCTACTTGGACATATTTACAGACTTTATTTCACTATACAATACTACAATGAAGTTGGTTTTCTTGGGAAGCTCTTTATCAATTGTGTGGTACATGAGGCATCACAAAATTGTCCGCAGATCTTATGACAAAGACCAGGATACGTTTCGTCACATTTTCCTTGTGCTTCCTTGCCTGGTATTGGCTCTTGTTATACATGAGAAGTTTACCTTCAAAGAGGTATTGATGCACTCTCTTATAGCTCATTGGAATTAAATCTTTGTTGTAGCATTTCATATTATTATGTCATTTGGATGTGCTTCCACTTTCTCTTTAATTGGTATATTCGTTATCAAGGACATGTGGTTGCATTTTTGACCAGGTAATGTGGACCTTTTCCATATTCTTGGAAGCTGTTGCCATCCTTCCTCAGCTGGTCTTGTTGCAAAGAACGAGAAATATAGACAACTTGACTGGACAATACATTTTACTCTTGGGGTGATGTATCTTTCCTTTCTTACCTTTTGCAAGAGTTGGTTATGCTCACATCTCAATCTCTTTCCTTTTTTTTCTTCTTATGTTGTTTACTAAGGGCTTTTATCTCGGTCTTTTTCTTTGTTTGTTTGTTAAAATGAAGATCTCAGTTTCTGTTTATCAAGTTGATTCTTTTTTGGGGTTTGGGGGTGGGTGGTGGGTGGGTATCCACTTGTAGATGCTATTTATTCTTAAGGCGATTGGATATTAATGTGAACAAGTGTGATAAGTATCCTTGGATCCACAATTGTAGTCTTCTCTTTCTTTGAAATCCTTTTTGAATAACTGTCTTTGTACATGGAGAGACACATCTCTCTCTTTCTCTCTGTTGATTGGTTAGAAAGTTAAATGAACTTCAAATAACAGGCTCTTGGTGTTTGTTTTTCTATCTATTTTATAGAAGAAATTACAGTAAGTGGGCAAAAGGTTTAGACTACGTCTTAAAATATAGAAATGACTGAATGAGAAGAGCATGTAGCTGAGGGCATTGACAAATGGTCATTAGAGAAGTGAACCAGTTACCTACCGATATAATAGCATGGGCTAAAGTAATTTCCCAGGTAATCTTTTGTTGACAATGTGGACCTCTATAGAGGGAAAGGATACGAAGGATTCATTATAGCTAATCCCGACTAATTTAGGAATGAGGTGTAGTTGATTGAATGATTAGTTGGGATTTGCTAAAGTCAGCCTGCTGGAATGTAACACATTGATTCTCTAGAGGTTGAGAATGAACTAGTTTCAATTGGCTGACATGGTCATTTAATGTTACAAGATAATTTATTGATACTATTATTATATCTGTATGATTTGATCGTAGATTGCCTTGCCCAACTAGCAATTTTCAACCTGTCTCACAGTCATCAAACCCGCAGCACCAAATTCCTCTCCGCCCTCTGCGCGGAAACACAATTCTCAAGCCCACAGCCAGTTGAGCAAAAAAATTTTTTAATTCTTATATCTTATTTCCAGTTAAAAGCCTTTTCCTGAAGAATCCTATTGAGTCACTCCAAGAGTAGAATCAGCAGCTGACCTCATGTTTTAGGAACTAAAAGAGGAATCACATGTTGATGGACCTGAGCATAGTGAAGTCAGATAGTTCTTTCTTGCTTTCCTTCTTTCTTTCTTTCTATTTCAAAGCTTGTGCGTTGGTTCAGATCACTGCTTGCTTACTTGACTTGCTGCCTCGTTTTCTTCTTCAGTAGTTGGATCCATGCCATCCCTGTTTCATTGTCTTCATTCAGACCCTGGAACAATTCTTCTTGCTGCAGCACATGACCTATTAAAGGGTTAAATACATAATTAAGCTATTAGATAAAATGGTCACATAATTCATCAGGTATTAAATTGACAGATTTCCTTTATTCGAGTCTCAGCCTCACATCATAAAAGAAGCCATGTGCTTGGCCGATGTAACAAATATTTTGCCTAGATGTGATGGTTACAGACCAACAGGATATGTAACAATGGTTTGTGCTATTACAAACCAATAGGCGCTCTTGGATTAAGAGTGTCTTGTAAAATTTTGGAGACATTGGATTAGCAATCATTCTTTGATCTCGCTCTTCACAGTGTTCATTCATGTGACGATGGAAGTCATGACAAATTTGCCTGAACCGTTTTCTTGATTCTTGTTTTGCAGTGCATATCGGTCGCTTTACATCTTGAACTGGGTATATCGCTACTTCACAGAACCGCACTTTGTACATTGGATAAGTACGAATCACCACCTACCTCTTCTCAATTCTTTGTTTGTTCGTTTATTCTTTGCTTAGATACAAGAATGCCCGTGTTTGTAGATCTAACTAGCATTTTACCTCCAAAACGACATCATTTTAAGGTTCCTGTTTCATGTGTTTTGTTATGAAAATGACTACTTTCCTATGCTTCATTTGTCTTTGTTATTGCAGCGTGGATTGCAGGCCTCGTGCAGACAGCCCTTTACGCTGATTTCTTCTATTACTACTTCCAAAGGTAAAAAAATTATCATTTCCTGTAAAAATCACATATGCGTTACATCCTTGTAATGTTATAAATCATTGGTCACAATCGGTTGCAGCTGGAAGAATAACACCAAACTCGAACTTCCTGCCTGAGCTCACCTCATATCGAAGAAAACAGGCGCAGGCCGGAAACTTTGAAGACGATCCGATGAACGTCTGCTGGGTGTTTAATGAGCTAAAAACATATCCGTATTTTGTTGGCTAATTAGGTCAGAGTAAGACACCAGATACATATATCATAATTTTTAGAATCTGCTTTCATCAAGAAACATGTCTTTGCTAGTAAGTTGTTAAAGCATATTCTTTATGTAACATGAAAACTTTGTGACTTCATTTTTGTTATACCAGAAATTGTTTCTTGGACTTTATTTATGCTTGGGGAAACATTCTTATCGGTTAAAGAAAAACAGAAAATTATCACAACTTCTATCCTCATCGGTGTATAAAATAGTTCCTTTTTTTTTTTTTCCATTTCATTGGCAAACCACTTTGAGTCCAATGGAGAACCACTTACACATAATTAAAGGTGGATTCAAAATTTTAATTTAATAATTTTAGCATTTAATATTTGTTAAAGTTATGCGTTCAAATTTAATTTTGATTGAGTTTTTAATAGGTTATATATAGGCTCCGGATGAAAAATTATGAATTTAAATGAATCGTCTGTCCTTCACACAGTAGAAGAGTAGTCTTGTAGTCTGTTTGGCCAAGCTTCTTTCAAGGCTCAAAGTGTTTTTCTCTCAAAAAAGTATTTTTTTTCTTAATTTGCTGTGTTTGGTCAAATTTTTTGGAAAAAAAAAAAATACTTTTAAGAAGAAAAAATAGTTTTTGAGAAACAGAAAAAAGTAGTTTCTAACTAGAAGCAGAAGTAATTTTGAATTTTTTTCCTATCAAAAATACCTTTAGCAAAATATTGTATATATCAAATTAATTTTACTTAGTTTAAACTATTAATTAATATATAATAAATTTTGGGATGAATTTTCATATTTGTTGAATGATTTTTTAATATATTTAAATCATCTAGAAAGAATAAAGAACTTTTCAATTTTTTTTTATATTTGCTTAAATAAAATAAAATAAAATAAAAAACTTAGATATTGTCTTTAATAATAAATATTTATAATTATTTATATACTTATATAATATTAACTATTAAGTACATTTCTTTATGTTTTTTTCGTGATTTGATATTTAAAAGTGCTTTTTGAAAAGCTTGGCCAAACACAAATTATTGCTTAAAAATACTTTTTAAGTTGATTAAATAAAAATTATTTTTCTCCAAAAATATTTTTTCAAAAATTATTTATCAAAGTAAGTTAATTTTCAACTTGACCAAATATATTATTAATCAGAAGGAGAAAAAGTACTTTTTGGTATTTGATTGAAGAAAGGAGTGATGGGACAGTCTACATATATTACTATTCCATAGGAGATCTTTATTACATTCCAATCCAATGGCTTCATCCTACATTTTTAATCCTTACCAATTGATATTTGACTGTTTGTCTTTTAGTTTTTATAAGAATAATTGTAAATATGATTTAATGTTTTAAAATAATTTTATTAATATTGTTTTTTAAAATTTGTAAAGGTTAAGCGGATGAATTGTAGAAAATAATATGGCGCAAATAAGAAAAAAATACCAGCTATGTCTATTTATAAGTAGTTTATTATAAAAATTGGTCAATTCATAAAATATTACTAATATTAGCCAATTAGCTATTTGTAGCAAAAAAAAAAGGGTCAAAATTTTGCTTTGTTTTGAGTGAGTGTTATTAGAATTGATTGAATACATCTTAAGGAGCTTGAATCTTAATTTTTGGGATAATTTGGTGGAGTTTTGAGGTGGTTTGAATTGAAAATTCGAAGTAAAAGATGAACATGAAAAAATGATTATGTATCACATTGTGTATCACTTGTGTATCGGATATATATCATATTTGTATAAGATGTATATCATATGTATATCCATATATACCTGCATGTGAGATACATACGTGATATATGTCTGATCATATAACGTAGAAGAACTTTTTGAATTCGATTTTAACTACGAATTTTGATACCAATTTACTTCCAATCTCCCTCAAATTTTGTATATTGACTCATCTATTTGTTTCCAATGAATAAAGTCCTTTTTGCTTAAATTTTTGGAATTTTGTATATATATATATATATATATATATATATTTGTGTATTGCATCACCTTTTTTGCTACCTGATCCATTAAATTTCCTTCGCATCTTGCATCTAGTGTGTCTAATCATACTTAAAAATATGGAAGGAGATCTTTGTGTGTGATTCTTGGAGCGAAAGAACCTTATTTCTTTGGGTTTTCAATTTTTATGTGTTTGGCTAGTTTTGGTAAGTCTATAATTAGTGGCTAGAGGTTGGTTAATTGGGATTTTTTTGGGACATTGCTGTAAGATCCCATAAGAAAATGATGTATACACTAGGAGTACAAACATAAAGAAAATGGGAAAAACAAGCTTCACTGGGTAACACGGAATAAATTATGTCACCCTACATAACTAGGAGGAATTGGAACTAGATCCATTCAACATCTCAGACAGCTTAGTTGCTAAGCGGTGGTGGCAGTATAGAACTAAGAAGAGTCTTTGGGCTATTTTTCTGAATGCTAAATATGCCAGCAGAATCCATCCTTTAGCTAGAAAGTGGAGCTATACTCAGTCACACCGTTGGAGGAGGCTTATGAAAAGCAGAGATAAAATTGATCTCTTAATTATGTGAAAAATCAATAAAGAAAATGCAAATTTCTGGTGGGACAATTGGTCTGATAAAGGAAGATTAGCACAATATGGAAATGCCACTACTTCTCAAAGGTCAAGTGTCTGACTATATCATCAATGATTACTGGGATACATTTAAGCTTAATCAGGTTCTTGTTATTAATATTAATCAGTATACGTTTAATCTGTCAAATAATTAATAAAACAGTATACAAACAAATACTGGAAAATTGTAGAAAAATTGTAGAAGAACAGAAATCGAGCCCACTTAGTTCAAAGTGTTTCCTTAAGGAAATTATTCCCCTCACAGTACTAGAGGTTACTGGAATATCCCCTCCCAGGATAGAACGATTTACTTACCAGAAAAGTAGTACTCCAATTCTGATAACAGCGAACCACTTGACGGGAGTATATCACACAGAATATTTGATAGCAGAAAGTTTAATAGTAGATAAAATTTTTCGTATGAATTCTGGAAAAACATGAAGTATTTATAGCTATTAAAGTACTAATTCTGAATGTTTGCAACCATTCAGATCAGTCACTATTGATTCTGAATGATTGCAACCATTCAGATCAGTCACCACGTTTTGGAGGGAAATTTAAAAAAATCCGGGAAGAGAAAACGGACCGGGTCGCGGGCCGAAGCCGAGCGAGCGACGACGACGACAGCGCGAGGGGTCCTTGCCTCTTCAACCCTTTTAGCAACTAGAGAAGGTGTAATGTAATATATACACCTCTATTTTTCTTTCTTTTTCCTATGTGGGACAAACGCTTTAATCAAAGCAAAAAGGGACCTTTTACATTCCCTTCACTTTTTATCCCGTCATTTCCCATTCACCTTTATTGATACCCAACAGTTCTACCTAATGATATTGTTTCTCATATTCATGGAATTACAATTGAATCTCCCCATCTACAAGATCAACCTATTTGGTCTGCTAACACAGATGGAAAATTCACTTGTAAATCTGCTTGGAATTGTATTAGAAGCATCATGGTTCTACTTTAGTTTATAAAATGATCTGGTATAAGAAAAATCCTTTTAAAATCTAGTGAAAGCTTATGCTATTCCTATCAGTCTTAGTGCAGGAGGTGGTATTATCAGAAATGATACATGACATCTAGTGAGAGCTTATGCTGTTCCTTTTGGTAGCATGACCAATAATAAAGCTGAAGCTATGGCCCTCAAATTTAGAGTTCAATGTTGTGATGTGGCTGGCATAAAAAGAGTTAGAAATTGAGTGTGATTCTAAGTTACTTACTGATTAGATTTTCAAGATTAGTGATCCTCATTGGAATATTTTGCATACTATCAAAGACATACAATGGTGTCTTTCACATATGAAGAGTAGGTCTATCACACACTGCTATAGAGAAAGAAATAAAGTGGCAGATATTTTAGCTAACTATGGTCTTGAATACTCTGAAACTACTTTCTTTTCTGAGTCTCAAAATATGCCTAGGCAGGCTAGAGGAGAGCTATACATGAATAAAATTCAATATCCTTCATGCAGGAGGAAGACTCAAAAAAGCTCCTTTTGGATGATAAAAACTTGTATAAGATCAATAATTTTGATGTTCCTTAGTGGGTGTGCGTATTGTATAAAAGAGGTTCCATGTAAACCTCAGAGTGTTGATTTTTTTAAAAGCTTACTTGAAATCGTACTTGATGTATAGAATGAAGGTTGTTCCATTCTTAGAAGGTGCATAGAGCTTATATGGCTCTTCTATTATGTATTTACTATAATTATAAAATAAACCGATTCCACTCTCTATGACGGAGTTGCAGAGATTGACCCAAAAAAAAGAAGGTCTTGAATCCTATTTCAATTCTAATTCTCGAATTTTTTTTCTTCTTTTTTATTTTTCCTATTTCACATTGAATTAAAGCACGTTTCCTTTAATATAATACATCAGCCACAGCTATTGCTGTCCGGTGAAGATACTACTATAATGGAATCTTATGATCTCCTATTTTCAATATATTTACTAGGCTTCCAGTTAAATCCTTGTTACGTTTTCAATCTGTTTCTAAACCATGGAAACCTATAATATCCGACCAAAAATTCAAGAAAACTCCACCATGATCAATCCAAAGCGTCAAGTCCCAAAAATCCCTTATTGGTACCAAGGAATGATCGTAAATTCGAGTTTAGAGACTTGGAAAGTACCCAAATGGTAGTGAGAAAACAACAGTTCCCTCTAAAGAGATTTCGAAATCCTACAGCTTTGTGCTCATGTGAAGGCTTACTACTAATGAAGACACACATGATTATAAGGCATATACTTTGTGGAATCCTTATACCAATGAATATCGAACGTTTGTATGTCCATATTTGAAAGGGAAAGCTTATAACAGCTATGGAGCTCCATATGGTTGTGGATTGTGTTATGATTCTAGTATCAATGATTATAAGGTAAGATTGATCTCTAAATCTTTTTATGCTATTTATTACGTAAAGAGGAATTATTGGACGAAGAAAACAAGTAAGTAGTAAGGTAAAAGTGTTAGGATCGATTCACTCAAATACTCTGAAATGATGAAGAAGATGAAGAAATCTTGAAGAGAGAAAAGTTAAGGTAGAGAGACTTATTTCGTGGTAACAGCCCGTAAACTTCTACTGCGGTGGGATTTATATATATTAATAATTAAGGGTATTTACAATAAAAGGAAAATAAACAGTACAGCCTATATATAGATCGCAAATAGTCCCAAACCTATAAGAGAAAGGTCTCTCAATTTGATCAGGATTATAGGTTTTCTTTTTCCAAATCTATCAGGACAATGAGTTTTCCTAAACCTATAGGGATTATGGGTTTCCTAAAAATACAAGGAAATAATTCAAGTCCATCACATATTAATCAGGCTCCACACTTAACAAAAAGCACTTGATGCAAGTTCAGGGGAGTGCAGTCAGGGGATTAGCATTGAAGGTTGTGTATTTTGGTCTATGTCGTACTGGATGGTTAAGCCAATTAGTACGTGATTATTTTGGAATCATATACTTTGATGTAAAGTCAGATGAACTTAAGGGTTTTCGAGACCAGATTTTATATGAAGAAATCAGTTGTACCGTTTGACTTCTTTAAAAGGTTGTGTTGGTTTATATAGTGGCAACTACTATGTAAAGCATTGAACATTTGGATCATGAAATAAGATGGATGGAAATTGTAAATGAAAATTAATTGGGAAAGAGGCTTGAACATTTTGTTAGGATCTATTCACTCAAACACTCTGAACTGATGAAGAAGATGAAGAAATCTTAGAGAGAGAAAAGTTGAGAGAGAAAAACGTGAGAGACTTATTTTCGTGGTAACACCCCGTTAGGATAAACTTCCACGGCGGCGGGCTATATATATTAATAATTAAGGGTATTTACAATTACAAAGAATAAAAGTAGAAAGCCTAAAAAATGGGTCGCAGCACTGCCCCGAACCCTGCCCTTCGGGTAGGGGGGCTCCCGCCCCCCACATGAATATTAATATATGACAGTACATCACATATTAATCAGGCTCCACACCTAACACATTTTCTATTCTATGATCCTAAACAATATCAATTTCTTAAGTCAGTTCAATTATACAATGATTCTGACAAAAAAGAAAACATATTACATAATTCCAATGTGTTTGGAAAGTTTATATTTTCCAAATCTCAATGTCAAGCAAAAGAGAAAGCAGCTAACTAGTTGAAGGTTTAATTGTGAAGAAATGGGTGAATTTATCAAATTGGATGACCTATTTATGAGTATTACTCTTGAGTCTTTTTAGTTTTGTAGTTGTAACATTATATTTTGTCCTTATGTACTTGAAAAACATTCCTACTGGTGAAATGGTATTTTTATATTTTATTTATTATTTTTCAAATTCCAATAGATTTTGTCACTAACTATACTATATTAAAAACACGAAATCCCTTCGCAAAATGGCGTTCGCCTTTTTTATCTTTTAAAATTTAATTTTACACTAGACAATATCGTCATTTAACTAGTTACCTAATCTTCAGGATTTTGAAATGAATAAAATTTTAACTATTAAATCTTTTCTTATTTGAACTATTTCTAGCGTCAACGACTACAAGTCGTTATATTGATATATAAATTTTCTTTATGTCTATTATATAAATAGGAATTTGCTGCAGTAAATTACAAGCACTTTGATGCAAGATCATGGGAGTGCAGTTAGGGGATTAGCATTGAAGGTTCTGAATTGGTCTCGCTACCTCTTTAGTTGCCGTCTCCTACTAGCTCATTTGCAATTACTATCACAAGAAAGTCACCCCTGATAGAAAGATTCAATCTTCTTCTCTGTCTGGGAGTCGCTCGGCCCCTAGGGCACTATTCGCCTTGGGAGTGGTTCGGCCATCAAGCTACTTTGTGGGGTAGGGGATCAGACTGGTGACGCTGCAACAGAAGAAAAGAAGGATCAATCAAATCCCCACCGATTTGGTCGCAATATTGGTGATTTACCCAATTAATACGTAATAATTCTACAATCATATACTTTGATGTGAAGGCAAATGAATAGAAGAAGATGCCGAAATCATATTTTATAAGAGAAAATTAATTGTATCATTTGACTTAATTCTTTGAAAGGTTGTGTTTGTTTATGTGATACTACTATGGTAAACCAATTCTTATATACATATAATCGTAAAATGTGCTAGCGAACCCAATAATTAATTAACTAAAAGGTTAAAATTACGTTCCTCTACTTTTTTTCCATTTCCTTCGATCCAAAAGATTATGTGGGCATTTGGACGTAAGAATTGTAAAATTTTTGGAAAAAAGTGAAAAAAAGTTTAAGCGAAAAATAGTATTTGAAAATTATAGATGTGTTTGGAATGGATATAATTTGGCGCTATTTTTGAATCTTTGTGAGTGATTTGAAGTGAATATTTAGAAAAATAACTTTTTGGAGTTTTTCAATTTTCAAAAATTTCGAATTCAACTTTAAATCTCCAAATCCCTTTTATTTAAATCTGTTAAAGGTACCAAACAATATAAATTATTCATGGATATTTTCAATTACTGTTGCACCCACTTCTCTTCTCGTGATAATAGGTTTAGAATTGGTTTTAGATTTTTTATAATTTTTCAACCATATACGTACCGCAGAATTCAGTAGGTGTACTTGTTGTGTATTATATGTAGTTGTTCATCATGTATGTACATGTGTGTGTGTGTATATATATATATTGCAATTGTCTGGTTAATATAGAGATCGGTTGACTAATTTAAGAATGCATAATGCGTAAGTATTTGATTAAAGCAAAGTTGAATTAGACAATGCAAAGTTTCGAAGGAACTTCAACTTCTATCACTAATACTTGCAAAGCCTCCATACCTTTGGTGCAACGAATTCATTAAAGCTGGAATGTTGTAAATACTTTTAGAATTTAGACAAGCTATCTATTTTGATTCTATAATTTACTATACTATTTTTACTAACCGCTGCATTATTTTAGTATTTTTTTTCCAACTAATATAGCAAGTAAATGCCCACTATTTTAAAAATAGTTGATCAAGAAGAAGAATAAGTGATTCAACTAAAATGATTTCGTAGACTCTGGTTCACCTGTCAGACCGAAGGCTAACTTTTAAAAGTTTGCTGATGGTATGGATAAATTTGACCGGATAATATAACGGTAGGGATAAATTTGATCGAATAGTGTAATAACATTTACATTATATAGTATAATAACTTAAAAACCTTTTCTGAGATGTGCCAGAGGACAAGCTAAGATTTGTTAGGAATGTAACATTTTTTGGATAGTAATCTGTTCAGCAATAGTAAACAAAAACTTTTGTACTTTTTGTATGTTCACTTCACTATTTTTAAGTGATGTATTTTCTTTCACAGTTAGGGCAACAAGTAAAAGCTACTGCTATATGTAGTAGCCTATTGGGGAAACAAGACAAAGGGGCTAAAACTAAACATATTAAACTTAAGAGGGTAAGCTAAAAATAAATAAATAGTATAACAGGTCCTTGCGTACTTTAAGGACCCGTTTGATCATAGATTTTGTCAAATTTTTCTCAAATATTTTTTGGCAAATACATGTTTATTCATAAATTTTATCCATATTTTGGCTAATTCCCAAATCCCAAGAGCTGATTTTGGCCCAGGATTTTACTATTATATTTTTTAAATTTTTTTAAAACATTACCCCAAACTTTTGTATCTTATAAAAAAATCCGCCATTTATTATTTTGTAAAAATACTACTTTGTCATCTCGGTCATCTAATAGCGTATTATGTAATTCATTATAAAAATGATAATTTTATACTAAATTTCTTTTACGCGTGACATTGGTTTCGGAAAATATAAACTCTCAGAACATATTGGAGTTGGAACTATGTAATGGTCCAAATATTCATTGGATATTTGAATTAACTTATAGAATCGAAGTTGCTTAGGATCATAGATGACAAAATATTGATACCTCGATATTCTTGCTTGAAAGAGAATTTCACCATTTCTCATGTAGCACAAAAGCATACTATTTTCTACAAATTGCTTGCAAAAGTAGAAAAGCATCCTACACTCTACAAATTGCTCCCAAGACTGTGGCTTGTAGTTGCAACTAATTTTCACTAACAATGTCCATCCATCTTGTTCCATCATCCAAACGTCCAATGTATTACTATATGTGTTGCCACCATATACATCAACACAACCTTTCAAAGAAGTCAAACGAAACAATTGATTTTCACCTATAAAATCTGGTCTCGGAAGCTTTTTCAGTTCATTTGACTTCACGTTAAAATATATTATCGTAGAATTTTTACATACTAATTGGTTAATTTTTGAATCCAGAGACCAAAATACACAATAGTCAACGCTGATCTTCTGACTGTAGTACCCCCGTGACCTTTCTTCAAGTGCTTTTATTTTACTATGAACCCTAGTTTCCTTCATCCAGTAATTCTTACTTACGTAACAAACGATATAAAAAGATTTATAGATCAATATAACCTTGTAGTAGTCGATACTAGAATCGTAACACAATCCACAGACATGAGGAGTTATGCATCTATGGACATTCAAATGTTCCATATTCATTGGTATAAAGATTCCACAAAGCATATGCTTTATAAGTCGAATGGCTCTTTAATAGAACTAAACCATCACATGAGCACAAGGTGTGTTTTCTTTAAATCTCTTTAGAGAAAACTTTAGTTTTCTCGTTGCAATTTGAGGATTTTCCAAGTCTCTAAACTCGAATACACCATCACTGAATTGTACCAACAATACAGTTTTTTGGGATTCGACGTTTTGGATTGATCAAGGTGTGTTTTCTTTGAATATTTTGTCGGATATTATAGCATTCCATGATTTAGAAACAGCTTTAAAACGTAACGAAGATTTAACATGTAACCGTGCTAGAATAAATCAGATAATAAGCCGATTATAATAGTTGAGCGACCGTGCTAGAATCACGGAATCTGAGGGTGCCTAACACCTTCCCTCGGGTTAACATAATTCCTTACTCAGAATTTCTAGTTCGCAGATTTCACAAGGAAAGTCGAAATTTTCCTTGATTTGGGATTAAAAATAAATCAATGACTTGGGACACCAATAAAAATATTCCAAGTGACGACTCTAAAAATTAAATAAAAATCACATTTTGAATAATGTCACTTTAATTGAAAAAACTTTTCGAAAGTATACAAAAAGGAGGCATGACAACTAACTATATGAAGAATTAGAAGCTGTGGAAAAGCCAGTACCACGTTTTCCAACTTAAATTCCTTTTAACATAAGAGAATGTAGTTCAATATTGTTTGAAGGATTAACCTAAGTAGTCGTCCTTCTAATCTCTTAAACAAAAACGTCCAACACGATTGTTAGTGATATTTTAAATCGTAACAACAATAAAGAAAAAGCATTAGAAGTAGCATAACAATCTTATCACAGACAAAGCATTTAATGATATGCACAATTCGAACTTCAATGTATAATCTATGTATAACGACTATCCAAACATACTGAAGCTATATAAACTATCCAAACATACTGAAGCTATGGGAGGAAACTGTATACATTCGTCAGGTACTGGAACTAATTGTTGCTGTTTAAGATTGTAGATGAAAAGGGTACGACACGTCCTTCCTTGAAAGACAACTCCGCCGTCATTTTTGGTGCAACACAAAAGCTTTGTAGTTGCTATGAAACATCTGCAAATAATGTTCAAGTTGCATATGTTCATTAACAATTTCCAGCTTCCATCTTGTTCCATAATCCATATATGCAATTCTTTACTGTTCTTGTTGCCTCCATATAAACAAAGGGAGCTTCTCAAAGTAGTCAAATCAAACAAGTCGTGGTCACCGATAAAATTAGGTGTCGGTAACTTTTTTACTTCATCTAACTTCACGTCAAAGTATACGATCCTAGAAGTTTTATCTATATATTGGGTGAATATGTTATCCAAAGACCAAAATACGCGACCATCAACGCTGATTGTCGGAGAGCAAATACAATATGATAGTGCTGGAAAAGGGAAAATTGCTTTCTCTGTCCAAGAATTGGTTTTCAAAGAGTAGATAACATAAAACGTGTGAGAGACTATTATAACCTTGTAGTCATAGGTTGTAGAATCATAGCACAATCCACAAGCCGTTGGATGTTCTCGGTCCATATCTCTCAAATAAGGACATCTAAGAGTTCGATGTTCTTTAGTAGAAGGATTCCACAAAACAAAAGTTTTGAAGGAGCCAGGAATCTCTTTTAAAAGCACCAAACCATCACAAGAGCACAAGACTTCAACATGTTGGAATTTCTCTACAGGAATCTTTTGCTTTTCTTCCAACATAATTAACTCGGAGCTTTCTAGGTCTCTAAATTCGAATTGACAACAAGTTGCTCTTTGTAGCAAAAGCTTTTCACGGTTCAACGCTTTGGCTTGATCAAGGTGTGCATTCTTGAATTCTTTGTCAGAAATTATAGCTTTCCACGGCTTAGAAACGGATTGAAAACGTAACAACGATTTAACCGAAAGCCTGAAAAAGATGGAAAATAGTATATCACATGGAAGAATTGAAGTATCACCTTCAAAGGCAGATGGCCTCTTTTTTAGTTTCTTCTTTCCCATTATGTCTGCCGAGGAAAGTCGGTTAATTGAGTTCATAAGAAGGGGTATATATATATATATACATAGAATTTCTAGGAGTTGTTGTAGTGATGCAAAAGGATTCTCTAATTTCCTTTAATAGCTTGTACTAGGATTCCTAATACAAAAATAAATATAATAGAATAAAAGAAAGGAAACTTTGGAGCAACGATAAAGTTGTCTTTGTGTGATCTATAAAGATGAAAAATATGATATCATATGGAAGAAAGAACATACTATATTCCATGGCTAGTCTCGTTTTTCTTGTTTGCTGCAAGTAGTTTGACGTAAATTATAAAGAAGGAAACGTGTTCTATTTCAATGTAGAAAAGGCAAAAAAGGAAAAAAATAAAAATAGAATTGGAGTATGATTCAAGATTATTAGTGTTCGTTGTGTTTCATACTCCCAAAATATACTCAATTCTTTTATTTTCACCATATTATATTCTCTTATTTTCTATTATTTGACCCCTAACTTATTACTTTGGTTACAAAATCGGTAAAATCCATACCTTAACGAACTTGTTTTCCCTTTTCCAAACAGAAATAGAAAGGATCCTAAGAGGAGTGTTGTCCACTTTTTTATGTTCCTGCTTGTGCCCGGATAGAGACGACTACCCCTCTTCCCGCTACCATCCAAATAGGTCGGCCATTCTAAATTCGGGTTGGGTCAGATAGGAACAGGACCAATCGAATCTGATCGTAGTTTCGGGTTCTAGTGCCATACTACGGCCGAACCAGAAAGGATGGGATAGCAAACAGGTTGCCACCATATAAACGGTTGGAAAAATTAGTAGTATCTCGAAAGGAAATGTCCATTTTTTTATTTGAAAATTTTGTTTTGAAATATTATTTTTATGTATATTTATTATTTAATAAATTATTTTATATATAATAGAGTCAAACTAACCGTTAACTAGCCATTAAAAAATAGCCGTTAATTAGTCATTGGAACAATACCTATATAAACATGGTTATTGTGTACTTATGTTTCATATGATGAATACTTTGCTTATTTAATTCTTTATATTTTTTGTTACAATTATTATGAAGGGTGTTTAATTACATAGGGGTGCAATAGAAAGGATCTAAATCACTTTTTGTCTTTTGTCAAACACTCAAATAAGTTAAAAAGAATTTAAACGCTAGTTTAACGGGGCTTAAAGCCAATTCAAACACCTTCAATAAAGTTTTGACTCACTTAATTATGGTTCAAATATGTATTTTGCCGATATTGTAAAAAAAAAAGGTTAGGGGGGAAATAGTACTAGAAAATAGGAGAGTGTAATATGGTGCAAATAAGAAAAATGTGTACACATTAGGAGTACTATACAAAAAGAACTCTAAATACAATAGGTCTTGATACTATTTCAGTTCTAGACCTTCACAAATTTTGTTACTTTTTAATTTGCCTTTTCAAAATTGGAGTAAAACACGTTTCCTTCTTTATATGTTGCATCAACTAAACTTGTGATGAAACAAAACCTAATTGAAGGCTTTTTTCCTCCGACACAACTAGCAACAAATTACTCCCTAACGTGACTGGCACCCAGCTAAAGAGAGCAGCTATGGAACATAGTATGATCTTTCTTTCACATGATGTATTATTTTTCATCTTTATTAGGCTACATGTTAAATCTTTATTACGTTTTCGATCTGTTTCTAAATCATGGAAAGCTATAATATCCGACGAAAAATTCAAGAAAACTCACCATGGTCAATCCAAAGCGCCGAGTCACAAAAATCTCTTGGTACAATTGAATGATGGTGAATTTGAGTTTAGAGACTTAGAAAATCCCCAAATTGCAATGAGAATACAAAAATTTCCTCTAAAGAGATTTCAACATGCTCCAGCCTTGTGTTCATGTGATGGTTTGGTTCTATTAAAGAGCCATTTGGCTTATAAAGCATATGCTTTGTGGAATCCTTATACCAATGAATATGGAATTTTTGAATGTCCATATGTGGAAGCTTATAGTGGGAAAACTCCACATGCTTGTGGATTTTGCTTTGATTCTAATGTCGATGACTATAAGGTTATATTGATCTACAAATCGTTTTATGTTGTATGCTCTGTGAAAAGGAATCATTGGGCGAAGAAAACGAGTCACCATCCTAAAGTACAAGAACTTTTTGCAAGGTCATATGAGTGCAGTCAGGGGATCAGTGTTGACGGTTGTGTATTCTGGTCTCTAGATTGGAGAATTAACCACCTAGTAGATAGAAATTCTACGATTATATACTTTGATGTGAAATCAGATGAACTAAAAGAGTTACCAAGACCGGATTTTATACGTGACAATCAATGGTATCGTTTGGCTTCTTTGCAAGGTTGTATTGGTTTGTTTGGGGGAAGCATGAACATGAAAACATTGGACGTTTGGATCATGGAACAAGATGGATGGAAACTGTTAATGAAAATTAGTTGCCATGTCTTTTCCAAACATTTTGTAGGGAATGCTGTGCTTTTGGGTTGCACTAGAAATGATGAAATTATCTTTCAAGCAGGAGTTGGGCTTCGACATTTTATCGTCTATGATTCTAAACGACATGAATTCGTTAAACAAGTTCAACTATCTCAAGATTTAAAACATTACACAATTCCAATATGTTCTGAGAGTTTATATTTTCCAAAATCCAATGTCACGCGCAAGAGAAAACAACTCACGTGATTAAGTTGTCGAGGTGCGTACAAGTTTGTTGGCCGGGAATGAGTACCTATCCCTTACGGGAATCGAACCCGTGTCTTCGACATGAAAAGATGATGTCCTAACCACTGGACGAAAGGGACCAAGCCATTCTTTATATATCTCAGCTCCGAGAATAGAAGTGGTTTGTTTTGTTTCATATGCAATTCAAGATTTCGTTTGTCTTCATGTTGGCGATTTCTGATGTGAATTCGGCGGGTCGTCTCCCTTCCTATGGGTTCCCCCAAACATCCATAATGCTGTTCTTCATTTATTTTCCATATTCCATTGGATTTTGTCAATATTAATATAGCTACAGAATAGCTTTTGGAAATTTTGATATTTGAAGTAGGATTTATCAGTGTTTGCAACAGTAAATCTGATAAAATATTTAAGATTTAGCATACAAAGACAAAGTAAAAGTTTTATTTAGAAGCGAATACTTCCTAGAAAACTAATTCAATCAATTATGAAAAAGGATAATATAGCACCGCTTTTCTCTTTCTAGTCTAGTATATACAAACTTTAATTAATGTACAAGAATCCTTTTTCCTCACAACAATAATTTTTTTAAATCTAATTATTTTTCCTTCTCCTATTGTTTGATGGAATTATTTTCCTTTTCTACATAATTAAGTTATATAAAATAAACCCTAATAAAAAGCTCTTACTTACGCCACCCTTGTCCAACTTTAACAAACATAATGTCGTTAAAGAAGAAATTACATACTATTATTCATATGATATCCTATTTTGCATCCTTATTAGGTTACCTATTAAATCTTTGTTACGTTTTCGATCTGTTTCTATATTATGGAATGTTATAATCTCCGACAATGAATTTAAGAAAACTCACTGCGATCAATCTAAAACTTTGGGACGTGAAAATCTCTTGTTTCATATGATTATTGGTGATGTTTTTGAGTTTAGTGACTTGAAAAATCCAAAAATTGCAAAAGGAAAACAACAATTTCCTCCGAAGAGATTAGGACATGCTAAAGCCTTGTGCTCATATGGTGGTTTGGTTCTATTAGATTATGTCTGTAAGAATAAGACATATGCTTTTTGGAATCCTTATACCAATGGATATGGAATTTATGAATGTCCATATTTGGATGATTATAGCTACATAACTCCACTTGCTTGTGGAATTCTCTATGATTCTAGTATTGACGAGTACAAGATTATATTGATCTGTAAATCTTTTTATACTATCGGTTATGTAAATAGAAATTACGGGAGGAAGGAAACAACCGTCCCTAGTAAAGTACAAGAACTTGATGCAAGGTTAGGAGAGCGTTGTCCGGGGATTAACGTTGGCGGTTATGTATTCTGGTTTCTGGACTCGAAAATTAACCAATTAGTACATAGAAGTTCTACGATTATATACTTTGACATGAAGTCAGATGAACTAAAGGAGAGCTTACAAAATCATATTTTTTAGATGAAAATCAATTGTTTCGTTTTACTTCTTTGAAAGGTTGTGCTGGTTTGTATGGTGGCCGCACCTATAGCAATTATTTGGATATTTGGATTATGAAAAAAGATAGATGGACATTTTTAATGGAAATTAGATGCTATGGCTCGCGCCTTTGCTATGATTTTTATAAGTTGATTCATATGGTGATATAAGTTGATTATTTGTTCTTATTTATCTTAAAAACGGACTTCATACCCGGAGCTTAAACTCGAAATCTTTAATTAAAGATGAAAGATAATTTAACACTCCACCACAACCCTTTGTGTTACACTCCAATTCATAAGTCCAAATTCTACAGCTATTTATTCATTTATACTTCTCTTTTCTCTCTGTCAAATTTCTAAAATGGTGTTAAAATGAAAGCTTATTCTCTTTTAGTTCAAATCCTGCAGTCGTAGTGTTTCCTCTCTTTTGTGTTACTTCTTGTCATCTCATCGGTGTTACTTTTTTTTCTTTCAGAAAATCTAATAAAAAGTAGAATATAGCCAATTAGTCGCAACGTACTTATATCTTGTTCATTTTATGCCATTGTCTCATAAGCACAACGAGTGAAATTATACTGAGTTTATTATTATTATTATTTTTTTATCTCAGAAACACAACATACATGCCCTCCTCCGTGTTGATACATCATAGCATCAATTTCATCTTCAACTTTTAATCCTATAATTTTTTTCGTACATTTCAAATCTTTCAAATTGACATTTGACTGATTGACTAACTTTTTCCTGCCCATATTTTCCTTTTGACACGTAAATCCCTGACCTTTTTTCCTTTTCAAGTTTATATTATCTTATTCGAGGATCTAGATTTACTAATGATAATTCATTCCACGTAACTTTTCTCAGCTGTTTATCATGTTTTCTCCTCGTGTTAGAAAAACTAACTTGCTTCCTCAACTTTAGAAACCTACCTTTGTGTGTTATGGTATACACCGCACATCAATAATAATAAGATGGAATTATTTGGTTCCTGACCCTTAACCACTTGTGAGGGAAGAATGTAATATACTCTCATATATAACGTATATCAAATTGATACAGATAACTTTGTTTTCATAAGCGATAATTTAACTATTAAGTGAAGGCACTTAATAAATTATTTTGTTAAACCAACTATGATGTAAGCCAACTTATCAAGATGAATTTTTTTGAATAGAAAATCTGGAGATTATGCTCCAAATATTATTGAGCAAGTTACCTCGCACACACCAGGTGTGGGTTAATAATAATAGCATTTGTAACCATTTCATAGATGCATCTTATGTGGTATACATGGCAAGTGAATGAGCTCATATTCACCTTTGATATTTCCAGCATCCATGAGATTCAATCCCAATTTTAGTTGATTTATTAATTAATTAGTGAGAACAAACGACATAAGAGAATTCGCTACAGAACTTTCTAGTTCTTTATGATTTACCCATGTGAATTCTCTTTTATTTTTCACACCATACTTAAGTTGATATGACTAAATTAATTATGCCAACTGGATAAATTATTAATATTGATAAACTCTAGGTTTACACCATGACGTGTGCAATTATCAATAAACGCTATATGAGTTTTTATATCAATAAAGTTTACTTCATTGCAACATTCTTTTATCTGTGTAGTACAATGAAGAATAAAGCGGTAACATTTCACATAACATATTACCCCGCTATAAGTTGTATAGTAGTAGAAGATATTAAAACTTTTCTTTATTTACAGTCTCAATATAACCAATCGCTTTCGCGAATATTTTAGAAACTCAATAAATTTCTTTGAGATTTACTACAACACGATGCCTTATTTATAATAATTTTATTCCTCCAAAATAGCAACAATTGGCTCTTCCAAAGCTATCAATTAATTTTGTACTATCACATATTTATCAACATCCATATGGTGAGTATCTCTTTCAAGAAGAAAGTTATACCATTATTGTCATGGTCAAAATCATCATAGGCAATATATATTGCTTCTATTATTTTGCCTATAATAATCACATTGCCATAAATATTTTGGCATAATCATAATAGGTACATGTTCAATGACCATTCATGTCATAATAATGAAATTATTTTCTTATTTCATCTCAAACCTCCTTCTAGATGTTAGTGTGGTAAATCCACTACCACTAGCACGTTCATATTCTTTCAAAAATGAATATGTATTCATAAATCATATGTTGTCGCATTCACATCATGAATGGACAATAATCAGCTATATGTGCTTTACAAAATCTCATGTCAAACTGATGACACATATTACTTTTACAGAGTGAAGGGTTATTTTGAGAATCCTTATTGTTCTCATTACCACAATGATGACGATTATAATTTCATTTATTGCCACGTCCACCTCCATTTATATCTTCACATTAATAATTTTGTCTTCTTCAGACTTATCACATATTGCTATCACGTTCTCTTAAGGGAATGAGAATGAAGCAAATTCAATGGGACCGGCTTTCACTTCTTGTACTCACAATACATGAATTTGATCATGGCAAGAGATAGAAATTTTACCCCTTCGAGTGGTTATAATTTCTTCAAACTCCATTAGAGTTATAATAGAATTTCAAGAAACTAAAAGAGAAAAATAAATTAAAACACTTAGCTTAAATCCAGAATTTAATTCTGAAGGAAGTTCATGGAACAGTGTCCATTCCCAACTTCCTTTCAGTCCACATCGAAAAATTTAGGCTTTCTCTATGGGAGTCATCAAAGGAGGAATGGGCATAGTCTGGTTCGATAAGCCAAGGAAATACATCCATCGCTATTGACAATCATTATACTCAATATTATGTACAAGTTGAGCACCATGCACGTATCCCAAAGCCTTACTCAATTGGTTGGAGTCTCGTGCTGATAATGTGTAATGAAATAATAGGAGACTTCCAATACTAGTGGTAATTATGTGAACCCACTTCTTTGATTAAACACGAAGTTTAAGAAAAAGATACAGACTTTTAAAAACTTATGATTTAACATATTACAACATTTGTATGACTATAAGTTTGTAAATGATTTGCTAGCTTATAATTGTCATCACAAATCATTGAACCAAAAACAAATAGAAATAAATAAAAAAAATTCGGCAGGTAAGCTTTTAACTCAAAATAAATCGGATACTGTATGAATGAGAAGAGGAATACTAAGGCCATCTCCAACCCTTGCCTCCATTTTCTCCTCCAAAATGAAGTAAACTCCACTCCAAGCATTACTCCCAAAAATGAATATTTCATTTATTCTTCTCTCTCATCAATATTATATTATTATCTTTTATTTAAATTTTATTTTCTTATTTCTATTAGAGAACTATCTTTTTTTTCTTTTTTACATATTCATCACATATAATTTAATATAAAAATATTTTATACCATAAATTTTTAAATAATATAATTTGTAAGAAAATATTATAGATCATATATATTAACGGATAATTCAAATAAAAGTGAAATTATTGAGATACAAGATAATTAAATACATATTACATTATTTTAAAATTCAAATTAAATATGACATAAAATATTTAAAGTCCACATTTAGTATGCTCCCACAAATGATCTATTAATGCATTACGAAGTGCATAATGAGCATCTTTGTCCTTCATTCTTTTGTGTCGAGCTAAAAATTGTTCAAATCGGTGATTTTCATCTACTACCATTTCTAGCATTGGAGGTGGACATTCCCAATTCATCTTGAATTGGTGCATTAAGATCACACTCATTCTCGACCATTAATGTATTTTCATTTAATGTATTTTTAATTTTCACTTTTCAATTTTAGCAACATCTAGTATTTTTTGAAAGAAGAATCAGAGGATTCATAGAAATTGTATACTCATATTTTTTGAAATCAAATACTACAATTATTATAATATTTTCGCTCTCGATTATTTTCTTGACGTAAATTTATTGTCTACAATTACTAGTCAGGCCGCTGAAAATATCCCTTGTATAGATGAATAAAACATTAGAAACAAAAGATGAACTTACTAACTATATGAACAACTAGAAGCAGTGGAAAAGCCAGAACCAACGTTTTCCAACTTAAATCCCCATTAACATAAGAGGTTGTAGTTCAATATTGTTGAAGAATTAACCTAAGTAGCTGTTCACGTAATCTCTTAACTTAAAAATGCCCAGCAGCTATATATATATATATTGTGTATTATTGTCTTATCGACTTACCTAATCTTACAGGCTGAGTGCCATCACGATCACTGGTGGGATTTTGGATCGTAACAACAATAAAGAAAATGCATAAAAGTAGCATAACAAGCTTATATATATATATATATATATATATGCATATCATTGTGTAATCGGCTTACCTAATCTTAAAGGTTAAATGCCATCACGACTATTAGTGATGTTTTAGATCGTAACAACAATAAAAAAAATGCATAAAAAGTAGCATAACAAGCTTATCACAGTCAAAGCATATAATGAAATGCACAATTCGAACTTCAATGTATAATCCATGTATAACGACTAGATTAAACTATCCAAACATGCTGAAGCTATGGGAGGAAACTGCAGAGATTCGAAAGGTACTGTAACAAATTGTTGCTGTTTAAGATTGTAGATGAAAAGGGTACGACGCGTCCTTCTTTGAAAGACAACTCCGCCGTTATTTTTGGTGCAACACACAAGCTTTATAGTTGCTACGAAATTTCTGCAAATAATGTTCAAGTTGCATATATTCATTAACAATTTCCAGCTTCCATCTTGTTCCATAATCCATATATGCAATTCTTTACTGTTCTTGTTGCCTCCATATAAACAAAGGGAGCTTCTCAAAGTAGTCAAATCAAACAAGTCGTCGTCACCGATAAAATTTGGTGTCGGTAACCTTTTTACTTCATCTAACTTCACGTCAAAGTATATGATCTTAGAAGTTTTATCTACATATTGGGTGAATATTTTATCCAAAGACCAAAATACGCAGCCGTCAACGCGCTAACTCCCGGAGAGCAAATACAATATGATAGTGCTGGAAAAGGGAAAATTGCTTTCTCTGTCCAAGAATTGTTATTCAAAGAGTAGATAACATATAACGAGTGAGAGACTATTATAACCTTGTAGTCATAGGTTGTAGAATCATAGCACAATCCACAAGCCGTTGGATGTTCTCGGTCCATATCTCTCAAATAAGGACATCTAAGAGTTCGATGTTCTTTAGTAGAAGGATTCCACAAAACAAAAGTTTTGAAGGAGTCAGGAATCTCTTTTAAAAGCACCAAACCATCACATGAGCACAAGACTTCAACATGTTGGAATTTCTCTACAGGAATCTTTTGCTTTTCTTCCAACATATTTAATTGGGAGCTTTCTAGGTCTCTAAATTCGAATTGACAACAATCTGTTCTTTGCAGCAAAAGCTTTTCACGGTTCAACGCTTTGGCTTGATCAAGGTGTGCATTCTTGAATTCTTTGTCAGAAATTATAGCTTTCCACGGCTTAGAAACAGATTGAAAACGTAACAACGATTTAACTGGAACCCTAAAAAAGATGGAAAATAGTATGTCACATGGAAGAATTGAAGTATCACCTTCAAAGGCAGATGGCCTCTTTTTTAGTATCTTCTTTCCCATTATGTCTGCCGAGGAAAGTAGGTTAATTGAGTTCATAAGAAGGGCTATATATAAATATATATATAGAATTTCTAGGAGTTGTTGTAGTGATGCAAAAGGATTCTCTAATTTCCTTTAATGGCTTGTACTAGGATTCCTAATACAAAAATCAATATAATATAAAAATCAATATAAGTTCAATTCACTCGCAGCAATGTACACCGAGTGAAAACTATTAAAAAATGAAGCTCTTCCTACCAGGACTTTTTCTATTCTTAAAGCTCGAAACCGATCAACAGAGGCGGCTCAACACTACAGGTGGCCTAAATATTTACAAAGATGCCTTAAAGTTATTTACTAAAATTATATATATATATATATATATATACACACACACACACACACACACACACAACAAATGATGGTTAAAATTGACAACAAATGATTAAGAAAAATTCATTTATCATTAATAATAAATACGTAATTATTTATATTATATATAATTTGAGTAAATTTGGGACTTTAATTTTTTGGGGCCTAAATCCAATGCTTTAGTGGCTTTAGGGTTAAGCCGCCCCTGCCGATCAATAGTCATTCTCTCGGAGATGAAAAATGCATTGAGCAGTGCAAATCATTGTCAACTCATAACTGTAAATGTAAAAGACATATGTCATGCATTTATTTAATGTGATCATTTCAACAAAAACATAACCCTATTGTCTCAAGTCTAATGTTTTCCGGCTTGGCGATGATTATAACGGGTAGAAAATGCTTCACCTCTAATGGGTCTGGATTAACCGAAGGTTCAATGTGAATATCGAACAATGATAAGAAATCAAACCAAAAACTATCCTATAATTTCTTATTATTTTTACATTTTATTTGATTTCGGTTTTTTTCCCCTCGTATTGTTTCCTGGTTTATTTGGCACCGCTTTTCTCTTTCTAGTCTAGTATATACAAACTTTAATTAATGTACAAGAATCCTTTTTCCTCACAACAATAATTTTTTAAAATCTAATTATTTTTCCTTCTCCTATTGTTTGATGGAATTATTTTCCTTTTCTACATAATTAAGTTATATGAAATAAACCCAAATAAGAAGCTCTTACCTACGCCACCCTTGTCCAACTTCAACAAACATAATGTCGTTAAAGAAGAAATTACATACTATTATTCATATGATATCCTATTTTGCATCCTTATTAGGTTACCTATTAAATCTTTGTTACGTTTTCGATCTGTTTCTATACTATGGAATGTTATAATCTCCGACAATGAATTTAAGAAGCTCTTCCTATCAGGACTTTTTCTATTCTTAAAGCTTGAGATACTATCAACAGAGGCCGCTCAACACTATAGGTGGCCTAAATCCAAAATTTAAAAAGATACCTTAAAGTTATTTACTAAAATTATATATATATATATATATATATATATATATATATATATATATATATATACACACACACACACACAACAAATGATGGTTAAAATTGATAACAAATGATTAAGAAAAATTCATTTATCATTAATAATAAATATGTAGTTATTTATATTATATACAATTTGAGTAAATTTGGGGCTTTAATTTTTTGGGGCCTAAATCCAATGCTTTAGTGGCTTTAGGGTTAAGCCCACCCCAGCTGATCAATTGTCGTTCTCTCCTAGATGAAAAATGCATTGAGCAGTGCCAATTATTTCAGTAAGAGGGGTCCGTTACGGTTTACTCGTCAACTCATAATTGTAAATGTAAAAGACATATGTTATGCATTTATTTAATGTGATTATGTCAACAAAAACATAACCCTATTGTCTCAAATCTAATGTTTTCCGACTTGGCTATGTTTATAACGGGTAAAAAATGCTTCATCTTTAATAGGTTTGGATTAGTCGAAGGTTCAATGTGAATATCGAACAATGATAAAAATCAAACCAAAAACTATCCTATAATTTCTTATTAATTTTATATGTTATTTGATTTCGTTTTTTCTCCCCCTCATATTGTTTCCTGGTTTATTTGTAAGAATAAGACATATGCTTTGTGAATCTTATGTGAGCACGTGATTTTTGCCGTGATAAAAAAAAATCGAATAAATATAGTTTCTTAATTAGTTGTTATTCATTTTAGGAATTATTAGATTTTTCTTTAATTTCTCATATTTAATTGTTAATTAAACTAATTCATGAAAAATACCCAAAAATCTCATGCATTGCATTTAGGATTTATTTTTACATTTTTAGGATTGATTAGTAATTATTTGTTTTACAAAATTTGGGAAAAATCATAAAAAAGTGATTCATTTTACACTTTCATTAATTCTAATCTTTAATTAGTAGATTCAAGGATTATTCTAATTTTGTAAATAATTACTTTAGTTTGATTTAACATTTTTTTAGGGATTAAGATTCTAATTATTAGGTATTATATAAATAGAAACTGGATTTGGGCCAGTTTTAATTTAAACTAGGCCCAAATGCACTAAAATCCAAACCAAACCCAATTAATTGACCCAACCGGTTCCCTCATCAGCCAAAACCGTTTTTTCCCCCCTTTTTTGATCTGAGCCGTCGGTCTTCCTAGATCCGACGGCCCAAAATTCACCCCACCTCATATATAACCATCTTAACCAAACCGTACCCATTTTCGTTTTTCTTCCGTACAAACGCCCCTTTACCCGCAAACCCTAGCCGCCCCAGCCTAGCACCCGTCGCCGGCCATTGTTTCCGGCCATTATTTCCGGCCAAATCAACCCCAAATCATCCTTTAACTCACTCCCACCACTTCCCTCATCTCACTCGACACCATATTCCACCCACAACCCAAAAAAAACCGATTTTTACTCATGCAAAATCAGAAATTTGAATATAAATTCAAGGCCGAATATTTCTTGAACAAAATAAGTTATAAACCGTGTGTTCTTAACAAGGACAGACGGTTTAAACCTTATTTTCTCATAAAAAATCATCAAAGATAAGAAACCTAATCCAAGGTATTTTCATTTTCTTTTGCAATTTTTCATTCTTTTTTTCTCCAATCTTCTACCCTTTTCTTTTATTTTTGTCTCGACTTCTGATTTTGGGGTCTTACAAAAATAGCCATTTTTTATTTTTTATAGGTTAATCCGTAAATTAGGAAAAAGGGTTAGTTTATTAACTGGCTATTATTTAAAAGAGTTTTGGACAACTAGAGGGGGTTAATTGTAATAAAAGGGCAAGGGGTAATTTCAGAAAATCCCAACAGATTTCTGTTGGGATTTGGGGCTAGGAAATCTGTCAGAGTGGGTGGGAGGAGTGGGGAAGGTTTAAGTGTAATGATTTTCTGCTTTTCTTTTAAAATAAACAGAAAAATAAAATAGAGGGGAGGGGTGTGGTTTTGTGTCGTCTATATAAGACAGGGGGGAACAGAAAAAAAGAGGCGTGAGAGGAGAAAAATAGAGAGGCTGGAGAGAACACTGAAAAGAGGGGAGGAGAGTAAAAACAGAGAGTTCGTTTTACACAGAAATAAGAGGTAAAGTCTGTAAAAGAAATCAGGAGAAAAACACAGAACAAAAACAAGGATTATTTTTGGAGGAAAAAATAGAGAGTGGAAAGTAAAAAGGGATCGCCGATGAAACAACAGTGATTGTTTGGCTGCTGCTGAGACTGATCATTGTAGCTGTGGATTACCGTTTCATCGGTATGTTTGCACACCCTTCCGTTATAAATCATGTTACAATCGAAATGACTAAATGTACTTCTTGAACTTGTGTAATCGATATGCACATCTTGTGTTGCTGTTTCTCTTTGTCGATTCTCCTCTGTTATTTTGTCGCGACCCAAAATCCCAACCCGGTCGTGATGGCGCCTCTCATGAAGACAAGACCAGCCGATTTAAACCAAACCTCATTTAAACAGTTAACAATACAAAAATAATATAAGTACGATTAAGTAACAGTAATTTGCGGAAAATATAGTAGACCATCCCGACTACAGCCCTCAGATCGGGGTGTCACAAAGTCATGAGCCACTAATGAAATCCTAATAACAAAATAACTATTACAATATCCTTGGCACAATTGTTTGAAGAAAGTGGAAACAACAAAATAAAGGAGATACGGGGCTGGGGACGCCTACAGCTACCTCGTAACCTCCAAATCACCGCCCTGGCAGTAGTAGTCAATGCCTCGAAGTGGAACCGTTAATGCCTGAATCTGCACACATGGTGCAGGGAGTAATGTGAGTACTTCCAACTCGTGAGTAATAAATATAAATAATGACTGAAAGTAAGAAACACCTAAATAAATAAGCAATCCACGACGGAACAGTAAACACATGTAACATTTCAAATAGATAACGTGAAGTAAATGGAACAATCAACACAACCAAAAATGCAATGCGATGCAATGCAATGCAAGTCATGACTATCGTGGCGGACGTACCACCAGTTCCCTGGGTACCCGGCTCTTACTGTGGGGGGTTCAGTAGCGCAATATATCGTGACGGCGTGTCACCCGATCCATGCATGTGACATCTCGTGGCATTGACTACTANGGGGGGGGGAACAGAAAAAAAGAGGCGTGAGAGGAGAAAAATAGAGAGGCTGGAGAGAACACTGAAAAGAGGGGAGGAGAGTAAAAACAGAGAGTTCGTTTTACACAGAAATAAGAGGTAAAGTCTGTAAAAGAAATCAGGAGAAAAACACAGAACAAAAACAGGGATTATTTTTGGAGGAAATAATAGAGAGTGGAAAGTAAAAAGGGATCGCCGGAGAAACAACTGTGATTGTTTGGCTGCTGCTGAGACTGATCATTGTAGCTGTGGATTACCGTTTCATAGGTATGTTTGCACACCCTTCCGTTATAAATCATGTTACAATCGAAATGATTAAATGTACTTCTTGAACTTGTGTAATCGATATGCACATCTTGTGTTACTGTTTCTCTTTGTCGATTCTCCTCTGTTATTTCGTTGAGTAGTAGAACTCATAATAAGTTCCTTTGTCTCGTATGTACTGTTTCGTGACTGATATTTAATGTTATTGATGCTAAATTCGAGTGAAGTTTTGTTTCAAAGTTATCGTCAAATGATAATGGTCGCTCCATAACACAATTGTGGTAATATGATTATTTTTAGTCTGACAGCAATATTGTCAGCAGTACTGATAGTACTACGCGGCTGCTGCTATTGTTTTTCTGATTTATTCGAATTGGTTTGTTAATCAGTAGAGGCACGTTCAGTTTAGTTTGTAGTGAGTTGATTCTGTTATGAGATGTTATAGTGTTCATTTGTTCGTGTTCGTGGTAAGACGAATAATTAGGCACGCTAGGAAATCAATAATCTATCTGTTTCACGGTCCAGTAGTTAATAACTTAGTTTATTTGCAGTATTTAATTCCATCATTATTTGGCTTTGAAATATGAAAGGGGTAAAGGAAGGATGAATAGTTCTGATATGAATTTTGCTTCTGGAATTCAGGAGATTTGCTGAAATGATTTATAATAGCCTAGTTTAACAATTTCATATTTAACTGATAGCTTGCCTATAGTGGTTATGACCTCGTAAATCATTTTCTCTGTTTCTTGTAAGCATGCAAAACAAGGTAATCTGACTAAACCCATAAAATGAATACATTAAGACCTTTCTTGTGATAACTGGACTATGTTTGAAGCCCAGTCTCAAAGGTGCAATTCTGCCTAAGATGGATATTGGACTGGCCAATCTTGACAGAGATTTGTTGAGTTATGGGCTTTAGAACCAGCTGGGCTGCTTTTGAAAATCAGCTTCAAATTCAATTGTTTACTTTATATCGCTGATGATTATATTCATAAATTGGCCTATACTAGAGCATTTGGCTAATTGCTTAACAGTTTTCCTCAATAACGCATAGCAATAAAAATTTGATAAATTATTAGGGGTGTGTCATATTGTCAAAAACTATTACCGATGGCCCTCTTAATTAATTAAATGTAAAATTAGATTAAACTTTTACGCGCTATTAATAACGTTGTAATTATGGGTACTGTTCCCGTGACATAAGATTAAGGCTTAGTCATGTTGGTATGCATACCTTAGGCCCTCTTGCCGAGTTTGTTAAAATTTGTAGGTCAGTAGAAAATATTGAGAACTTTTAGAGTTTGAGAACCCTATATTTTTCTTAAAGACAAATTATTTCGTATTGGAATGAAACAGATCAAATGAAGCAAAATGGATATTGATGATCATACAACCAACTCCACCTAGTTTGTGATTGAGGCAGGGT
>MCJB01024471.1:4941-74357 GCA_002018475.1 Nicotiana obtusifolia
CATGAAAAAGCTTTTCCACAATTATAGCATTTACATTCAGATAAATTTCTCTTTTGTTTATGTGGTCTTTTATTTTTATAATTTTTTACGTAATATCTTTTTCTAGGCCTTTTATACTTGTATTTTGTTCTATAAGGTGTTTTCTTATATTTTCGTTTTTTTTATAATATTTATCTGTACATCCAAATTGAGGTGCTACTTTTGTTTTACAACATGCTAAATTTTTCATTAATATTTTTTCCATTTTCATATTTTCTTTATGTTTTTTACACAAATCTATAAACCATTTTTGTACAAATTTTATTCTAGCTCCTAGGTATCTGCTAATCCTGCATCATTCCAATCTGTTATAATTTTTAAACTAAAAGGTTCTGGTAGTTTAGTATAGTATAGGTTTCTTATTTCTTTACTTTCATCTATCGTATATGTTCCTTTATAGTAATATTCTAAATTTGGGGCTGCGGAATTCATTCTGTTATTTTTAATTGATAGGAAAAGCTTTTTCATGATATTCATGTTTTAGTGGTATTAATCTCTTCATTTCTTTAACATTTTCGTTAATAAAATCTAAATATTCTATGTCTTGTGTTCTAATATAACTTGTTATATTATCTATAAGTAATTTTTCTAATAAATCTAGATTTTTCATAGTTTTATCCAAAATTCTAAGTATTCTTGATTTATCATTAATCTGAATATATATATAGGTCATATAAGTCTATGTTATTGAATTCATACCAATTTTGATTTATTAGTTGCATCGTTTCGGTATATTCTATTATTTCTTCCATAATTAATAGGTCAAATATTTTTTCTTTAACATCATTGTTAAGTTTTCTAAGTAGATATAGTACCAGTATTTTATATTCTTGGTTGTTATCTAACAAATAAGTATTCATCATTTTCATTAAGTCTAAACATTTATTCCCTTTAATCTCTATATATATTATTCTAATTTTATCATCTTATACTAAAGTTATCCTGAACATTTCGCTTAGTCACTACCATATTTTTTCGGCTTCAATCGTCTACCCTAGCAGCGCCTCAACACTGTGTACTCCCCTTAACACGGCTTCCTTGCCTTTTTCGGTTTCCACCATAGGACGGCATAGCCTGGGCCTGACTACTCTCAGCCTACTTACTCATATGGCAAACTTACTAAAAATGTTCAGCAAAACAATACTATAACATGATTAAATTAGTATAACATTTAAGAGATTATCAGGAATATAAAAGTTTAACTATTCATAATGATAAATAAACATACCTCTGTAGGTAGATTTTCCGTTGAAGTATTTGAAGTAGTTCGTGATATATGCTCCATGTATGAACAAAGTAGTTTATTTGTTAAATATGTTGTGACGACCCGGCTAGTCATCTCGCGAGTTACCGCTCCATTCTCCCCATTTCTGCTTTATTATGCTTCGCTATCCGTATTTTATATAATCACGTTGAATGGTTTGCGTTCGGAGTAGATTTGGTAAGAAATAAGACACTTAGTCTCTTTCAAGAAGGTTTAAGTTGTAAAAAGCCAACCGGATGTTGACTTATGAGTTAGAGGGCTCGGATGTGAATTCCGACGGTTCAATTAATTTTGGGAGATGATTTATGACTTAGGAGTGTGATCGAAGTTGGTTTTGGAGGTCTCGTGTAGAATTAGGCTTGAATTGGTGGAGTTAGTATTTTGGCGATTTCCGGTTGTTAGGCGAGATTTTGATCCGAGGGTCGGAATGGAATTTCGAGAGTTGCTATAGCTTCGTATGGTGATTTCAGACTTCGGCGTATGTTCGGATTTGAAATTGGAAGTCCGTAGGACAATTCAACGCATTTTGGCGAATGTTGGAAAATAGAAGATTTTTGGAAAGTTTGACCGAGGAGTTGACTTTTTGATATCGGGGTCGGAATCCAGTTCTAAAAATCTTCATAGGTCCGTTATGTCATTTATGACTTGTGTGCAAAATTTGAGGTCAATCGGACTCGATTTGATAGGTTTCGACATCGAATGTAGAAGTTGAAATTTATTAGTTTCATTAGGCTTGAATTGGGATATGATTCGTGTTTTTAGCATTGTTGGATGTGATTTAAGGCCTCGACTAAGTTCGTAATATGTTTTAGGACTTGTTGGTATATCCGGACGGGGTCCCGAATGACTTGGGTGCGTTTCGGAGTAGTTTCAGACCATTTCTGTCCATTTGTTACTGCTGGTGCATTGCAGAAATTCTGCTGCACGGAGCTGATTTTGGAAGCTTATATCTCACAATCTATAAAGAATTTTGAAATTCTCAAAACATGAAAGTTGTAGCCCTCTGAATCTAGTTTCCAGAATGATAAATCATTCATCATTTGGACATATATACAGAAAGTTATGATAGATTAAAATTAGCTGGTACAACTGTTGTTTCCTTGACCATGAAAATTGACACCAAATCCACCTGAAAAGCTTCCAAAAACGCAGCAAAAGACCAGCTGCAAATAGTCCAAAATCCAGCTCTAATACAATCCAAAACTGACCTAAAACAACCCCCAAAAAAAAAAATCTGCCCATAAAAGGAGCTAAAACCCAGCAAAATAAGCTGTGAAAACAGCTAGGAAGAGCAGTGAAAATCAGCTGCAAAACAGTCCAACGCGCTGCCCCTTTTCCACCCAAAATCAACACCAAAACACCACCTCAAATAAACCCTCATCAACCATGTTTTATACTAAAAAAAATGCCATCAAAATAGTCCCTAGATGACCCTTAAAATGCTGCCAAAAAGCAGCCGAACAACCCCAAATTACCACCCAAAACAGCTGAAAATCCACCACCAAACAACCATAGCAAAACCAGTTCCATCATCAAACTCCAACAATGAAACCAACTGGAAACCAAGCTTAGAAAACACAGCAAAACGAACCAAAAATCCAGCAAAGCAGTCCCCTTTCATACAGAAAACAACAGCTCCAAAGTTGAGTCGGCGTGTTCGAGCTCTGTTCGTCCGATTTTGGGTATAGTTTCACCCATAGTTGCTTATTTTTGGAGGTTCTTGAAAGAAATTAATGAGGGATTCAAGGAGAATCGATTGGAGGTAAGAATTTTGGACCTAAAACTCGTTTATATTGTGAAATCCACCTAGAAAATCATTGAAGTCTTGCTAAAAATGGAAGAAATAGGGCTTGGGATTATGAAATTTTAATTGGGTATTTGGAGGACCATTTGGGGCCGGATTTCAGAACTTTAGATATGTACGAACTCGTGGGGAGATAAGGAACCCGTTGATGTGAAAATTTTTGAACTTCGAGAAGTGGGCCCGGGGCTCAGGTTTTGCTAATTTCGGGATTTCTTGGAATTTTTGATTGTTTTTGCTTGGGCTTTGTTCCCTCAACATATTGTGACGTATTTGTTATGAATTTGGATAGATTCGACGCACGTGAAGGCCAATTTGAAGGGCAAAGGCGTCGCGGGCTAAGGATTTAGCCGGTTTGAGGTGAGTAATGTTTGTAAATGATGTTCTGAGGGTTTGAAACCCCGGATTGCACATCATAGTGCTATATTGAATTGAGGCACATGCTCGATGATGAGCATGGGGTCGTTTACTACTGGGGATTGGGACTTTTTCCATCCCGATTTATGATTTTACTACATATTTGATTGAAATCTGTTTGATATCATCATGATTTGGGCTGCTTGCCATATTTTGGGCTTCTTGCCGGTTATGTGAACCCTTCAGGGGTATTTATCACTGTTTACTAAAATCATATTTGGGCTTCGTGCCGGTTATGTAAACCCTTCAGGGGTATTTATCACTGTTTACTGAAATCATATTTAGGGCTTCGTGCCGGTTATGTAAATCCTTCAGGGGTATTTGTCACTGATTTGAATCATTATTTGAACTCAGTTTTGGAAATTAAAAAATGTTTTCAAATGATTTTGAAATGGATCGAGTGGCACGCCGCCACGGGATTTGATTTTAATGGATCGGGTGGCACGCCGCCACGGGATTTGATTTTAATGGATCGGGTGGCACGCCGCCACGAGATTTGATGTGCATGGATCGGGTGACACGCCGTCACGAGATATTGCGCTACTGAACCCCCCACAGTAAGCGCCGGGTACCCAGGGAACGGGTGGCACGCCGCCACGATAGTAATGAGTTGCATTGCATTTAATTGCATTGCATTGCATTGCATTTTTGGTTGTGTTGGTGTGTTTCCGTTTACTTCATGTTATCTATTTGAGATGTTACATGTTAGTACTGTTCCATCGTGGATTTCTCTAAGTCTTATGTGTTTCTTACTTTCAGTCATTATTTATATGTATTACTCACTGAGTTGGAAGTACTCACATTACTCCATGCACCATGTGTGCAGATTCAGGCATTATCGGTTCCGCTCCGAGACATTGATTACTACTGTCAAAGCGGCGATTCAGAGATTACGAGGTAGCTGTTGGCGTCCGCAGCCCCGTATCTCTTTTATCTTGTTATTTCCAGTATCTTCGAACAATTGTGCCAAGATATTGTATTAGTAATCTTATTATTAGGATTTTCATTAGTTGCTCATGACTTTGTGACACCCCGGTTCGGGCTGTAGTCGGGATGGTTCACTGTATTTGTCGCAAATTGCTGTTATTAAATCGTACTTATATTATTTTTGTATTGTTTAACTGTTTGAATGAAGTTTAGTTGAATTGGCTAGCCTTGTCTTCATGAGAGGCGCCATCACGATCATGGTTAGGATTTTGGGTCGTGACACCTTATGAAAGGGAACAAATTAAGAATGTGTACTATAAGGTTTTGAATAAGGCACGTCCCAAGGATTCTTTTCCTTTGCCCAACATCGATCGAATGATCGATGCCACGGCCAGCCACGAGATCCTCAGTTTTCTCGATGCCTACGCCGGGTACAACCAAATACGGTTGAACCCGGATGATCAGGAAAAAACCTACTTCATCACTACATACGGCACATACTGCTACAACATGATGTCATTTGGTTTAAAGAATGCCGATGCCACCTACCAACGCTTAGTAAATAGAATGTTCGAGGAACAAATAGGAAAATCAATGCAGGTTTACATTAACGACATATTGGTTAAGTCCCTGCAACCGCAGAGGGAATTCTGCGGTCCGCACGTTCTTTTACAGTCGCAGAAATCCTTTCTTCGGAGCGCACTTCTTATGTCCTGCACCCTTTACTGCCTTGTGAGTCGGAACACTCCTTTTTGATTCGGATTTCATCATGGGAGCCAAAACATCCGACATTCCTACAATTTGAACCCTTTCATTAGTTTTGGGAAGATAAATCAATACTTTCGAACCAAAACAAAAGCAAAAAGGTGCTAACCAAATCAACAATTCAGTTGGAAGCCCACATAGCTGGTTTTTGTTGTTTGCAGGAAAGAAGAACTGGAGCACAACATTATCAACACTGCCAATGCAGCAACAACAACTACAGCAAAGGCTTCGGACCTCCATACCAACTGCTGACATATGGTTTTCCATGGAACAGCATCATACAAAAGACATACCACACAAGAAGCCACTCACTAAACTCCAGCCACACAACCCCAAGCACTCAACTTCATGTCACAGCAAGAGCACAACAGCAGCAAAAGAAACTCCTATAAAGATACAACAATCACATAAGGAAGAAATAACAATTCAGTTCTCTATTCACATTGATTCACTCCTGGGATCAGTTCATTAATGAGGAAGCATTGTGCAATCACACTGTGCAATTACACCAAAAGCTCAATCCCAATGGTAAATCTGACAAGCTCAAACAAGACTCTGCCAAATCAAAAGAACACAGATGCTCACTTCAGCAAAACAACTACCAGCAATAGAAGAAGCTCAATAACAACAACTTCACCCCCCAAATGCAACAGTCAAGACAACCTCCAAACCTATACCAACACCATCAGCAGCAAGCTCCCATTGAACTCAACAACTCTCACAATAATGCAAATAGCTGGATAAGGTCCAGAATATTGCTGCAATTGCAAGGTGTGGAATTAGAACTTTCAGTGCTCAATCTCTTGCACTTACAGCAATCATCAGGGACCTTTCCTACCACCATACATCACTGGAACTCAGTCAACAAATAGCCACCCTGGAACAGCAGCATGAATAGGCAATCATTAATCCAGCAACAACCATATGACATAGAAGCCCACTCAACAGACAAACAACAGAAGCAACACTCAGCACAAAACATAGATGAACACATTGTTACAAAACATCAACACACAAACCAAAACCAATTTCCACTCCATCAGCAATAAGCCAAATCCCAAAATAACCACAACACACATATCAACTCCTTTACTGAACTCAGCATCTTCTACACCACAATAAACAGTTTGAAATGGTCCAGATCATTGCTGTAGTTGCAAGGTGTGGTATTAGCACCCTTGGTGCTCAATCTGTTGCAACTATAGCAATCATCGTGGACTTCTGTTTTCACAATACATCACTGGAGACTACACCACATGCAGCAACACAGCAGTAGTATTCAACAGAACCAGCAGAAATCAAAAAGTGACAACACCCCCAACAGAAGCAGCAAGACAACCAGACAACCCAAAAGAAGACACAAGATGCAAGCATACACTCAACAATAGTAACACTATCACACAGGATCCCCTCTCACCTTCAGATGCAACAGCAACAACCAGATTGTTGCAAACTCAACAACACAAACAACACTGCCATTCAACTACAAGGCAGCCTCAGATAACAACCTTCAAATTGGCTTCCCCCAAAGCTAATAGCAGGAACAACAGCAGACAAGCCATCATCCTAAATCCAAAGCCTACAACAGCAACCACAACACTACCTACTCAACATCACAAACAACATTGCCATCCAACTACTGGGTGGACTCAAATTGCCATCTTCAACTTGGCTTTCCTTACACACAAGGCCAAAGCAAAATTGAAGATTGCTTGCACTTTTTTGACACACTTTTGAGAACTCTAGAAGTCACAGATAGATTTCAGATGCACATACAAGGGATCACATCCCTAAATAACATAATAAAAGCAGTAACATATGTACTTTATTGTATAGTTGACCTAGAACAACCTCACTTTGCTTTTGTATATGCGATTGTCTATCACTATAAAATAGACAATCGCCACATCATCATAGGTCTAACATCTTACCACGTTTTAGGTATATTTAGTTGTCACAGTAGGATGACTAAGTGTACATTTATTCTTTTATTGGAGGTAAGGTTTATGTCCCCCTCCACTTTTGTATTATGCTTCTATTAATAAAATTTTTATTTAGCCAAAAAAAAATCCACACTTATCAATAACCTCTTCCAATATCGGCTCACAATCAGAAAACTTGAACACCACCTTACCCGGATCCTAGAACTTAATCAGTAGGCGTGTGAGCACCCTGTTTGCTCGGATGTTTAGCAAGGCGGTTCATGCCCCTAGGTATGTCTGAAGCTCTCTCCGTATTCATGGCGGATGCTCTTCCACCACTACTTCAACTTGTGTGGCACTCCCATGACCATATTGATCTCGGGGATGTTTTGGTTGATTTCCATTTCTTAAGTAGGTAAAGAAAAGTTTTGGTAAGTGTTTGCTTCAGATCTTAGATGTTTCGTCAGGTGTGTACATCTTTCCACAAAATTCATGTCGTTGGGTGCATGACCCGTTGACCTTAGGGTGGTTTCCTAATTGTGTGTCGATGCCAAAGGATCGACTCAACTAAGGTTTATGCAATATGACCTACTTTTGTTAGAGTAGAGTGCTTCCTACTTTTGTGTTGGACCGAAGACTGCGAGAAGTTATGTGAGTTGACCTGACAAATCCATTCTCTGAAACTAGAGAGTTTTGAAAAAGAATGTTCGGAGGGGTGTAAAAGACAACCCTCGCGTGCCATTATGTGTGATAGTGTACGGCCAAGACTCGATAGTAAGAAATGTGATGACAGTATACGTAAAGCAGTAACAGATAAGGGTGTAGCAATAATAAGCATGATAATAAGCATAAAGAGCAAATAAAGCAGGTAATCATGTAATTGCAAATTTAACTACAGTTAAAGCAATGTACAAACAAATCTAAATGCCAAATTTAGTCTAAGTCTGCTAAGGTCAGAACCTAAGCATGAATCCCCAGCAGAGTCGCCATGTTGTTGCACCCTATTTTGCACTAGTCAAAACAAGATTCAGCTTGTTGTTTTTGTTGATGAAAGAGAGCTGCCACCTAATATTTAAAGGTATACTAGGTTACCTATTTAATTTACTAGAGGTCATATTCTTTATTTGTCTGCTAACCAGTGAGATTATCAGTAAGGGTTCTTGCTCTTCTAAGGAAAGATGTTAGACACCTCTTAAAATCTACCTGAGGTAGCTCCATAGGACATAGACTAGATTGAGGACTAATAGTTTGTACTTTGCCTTAACTAGTGTTCAAAAGAGTGTAGCTTACCATATATTAGGGAGTAATACCTAAAGGGAAGAATGTATTTTAAGGAGGATGGATTTTAAAGAAAAGCCTTGGGAAAATAATGTCAGTATATATGCTTGAAAAGAATTTTAAAAGATAGGATGTTTGTATGAAAAATGTGTAACGAGAAGCTAAGTTAAAGCACTTTTGCCTCCTAGAACATGGTTGTTCATATTACTCAAATGATGTGAAATTGTTATGGAAACGAACCTAAGATATACCTTGGTTTTAAATAGTAGATTTGAACAAAACTGTTTGAAAGTCTTTGTTTTGGGGCGACAGCATTTTGATTTTAGAGAGGAGTCGATTCCTTTTAGAAAAGTTAGACCATTCAATTCTGGTTTTTTCTTTTGAAAGAGGGACTACCGCTTTGTTATGCCTTTGGGCATCAAAAATCTTTAAGAAAAGAGTTAGCAAAGCATATCGAAACAATAACAGCTCATAACTAGCAGATGTAGAATTAATTTCTAACTAGTGCTTCTTTTAGTCCTAAGTTCTTTGAGGCTTTCCTAAGTCACTTTATATGAGTAAAAAGATAAAATACAACATTCAACCCAATATATGATTGTCATATGCATGTGAGATAAAACAACAGGAACGGGCGATAGCTGACTCTGAACCTTTTAAGACTTAGCAGGGCTGGACTTGGGCCTGAGTTCTTAAAGAACTCAGCAGGCCCAATGATAATACATGTTCAAAAAGAAAAGAGAAGGTTATTAGAAAAAACAGTACTATATACATGCCCGTATATGAAATATGCAAGCAAAAAATAAAGTAAAGGATCACTGGTATTGTATAAATACTGAGAAAGTCACACTAATGTGGAGGTTATGTATAGTAAATTGATGTAGGCCAACCTGATCAAGCTACGTTCATGCCATCAATGTTGGATAAGACAAGAAAAGGCGTTGGTTAGCCTTGATTTAGGCATTGGTGATTGGCCTTAGTTAGGCGTGTGATGTTGATGTTACACATTTGTGTTTATGTTGTATTATTGTGTTGCTATTGAAGACATTGATTCCTACGTGGGAGTCCTGCGTGGCCATTCTTTTTTCTTAGCAAAATTGTGGCTTTCTTGTTAGTTATTTGTTTCCTAGTTGATTTAGGACAATGCTCATTCTATATAAGCCAAAAGACTTCATTATTTTTAGCACCTAACATCGATATTCAATACAAAAATCGGCAGCAACTTTGCTCCAAACTTGTGTGCTTTGAACTTGTCTAATTTTTGATGTGATTCCAAATTGAACTCGTTTCTTTTTTTGATCAAACAGTTTGCAAGACCATCGTTGTCTTGAGGGTTGTTCATATACTATAGGTACTCTGTGACTTCATCAAGAAGGTAAGTAGACTAGTTCCTACTTGTTTTCTTAATAGTTCATTGAGCGTCTTGCTTCTATCCTTTTATCTTGTTTTCTACGTTTTATATTGCATCAGTTGGTATTAGATCTTGGAACGGGTTTGTTTCTACAATCCCAAACCTATTCTTCGTGCCTTATTTTTCAGGTTCTTTCGTTAATTTTGTTTTTGATAAAAAAAAAAAAAAAAAAAAGAAGAAGAAGAAAACCGAAACCTAGTGTTGATTGAAGTTGTTGAATCTTATAGGAATTGAAATCTTGAAGTTGATTGTTAAAGAAACGTTCTTGAACCGAATCTTGAAGTTCTTCATCGTTTAAACCGATAATCTTGAATCCTTGAAAATCCTAGTTGGAATCTTGAAGTATACGTTTAATCTTGAAGTTCTTGGACACCAAGTTGTTGTTCTTGAAAGTAGTACAGGTGAATCCTAAGAATCTTGAAGTTCTTGGAAATAAATTTATAGTTCTTGAAGCAATTTGCATTGTTCTCGAAGGGGATCTTGAACATTCAAACGTTCTTAACAAGATTGCATTGTATTCTTGAAGTTCTTGAACATTAACTTGTTATTCTTGAAAGATTTGTTGAAGGTGTAAGAGGGGCGAGAATTTGGAGAAGGAGGGGAAACAAGAAACCGTAATTCTAGTCCAAGAAGGAAACAACTCCCAATTCAAAAGGGAGAAGTTTCAAGGAGTTAAATTCTAGTTGGACAAGGAGAGGGGGGGAGGGGCGAATTTCGTAAAGGGGGAGGAGAGAGAACTGATCTTCTCCAAACTAGAGTAGGAAAGCCTCTAAAATTTCCTTATTTCTTGAGTTTTGAATTTCCTTCATTACACTACTTCTAATTAGTAATTCTTAGGTAACTTTCTACTTAAGTTAATTACTAATTTTTGAGCTTGTAGGAACTCGTGCTAAAACTCAGAATTTCCACTTTTGTAGATAATTCTTTTCTTCTTGTGCTCACTTAAAAAGCTATCCCTCTATCGAGTCACATAAATTCACTCACCCGAAAAGAACTGTTGAACTTGTGAACTTGAAAGGTCGTTGAGGAACTTGATCAATTATAGGAAGCCATTTTGAGGACAAGTGTAAAAAATCCTACACGAAATATTGAGTGAACTCGAGAGTCATTCAAAGAGAGAGAGGAATTTTTACTAACCTTAACACATTCTCTAGTGTTGTTTCTTTTGCGGGTACATGGCTACGAAAGGAGACAAGGTCTTGACCGACATTACTTTAGCCGAGCTTTGGGCTGAAGTAAGGGCACTTAGTACCCGAATGGAGAACCTTGGAAGAACCGCTAGTACTCAAAAGAATGCCGGGGAAGGAACTAAGGAACTTCAAGCCGAAAGGGTGGCACCTAAAATTGGCCCTAAGGGGTGCAGAGGTAACTCTAAAACACAACTCAATTCTCCTAGTGCATCTTCCTTTTAATGTCATAAATGTAAAGGCTATGGGTATTTCGCTAAGTATTTTCCTACACGAAGGACAATGCTAATTCTTGATGATGCTACTGTCTGTGAGGTAGAGAGTGATGAGGAGATTGAGGAAGATAAGGGGGCTGATTTGGTTGAGTGTGACGAAGAGGTATTGGAAGATGAGGGAGTGAATATGTTCTTAGCGGTGCATAGGAACTTGAGTACTATGAGCGTAAAGGAGGAAGAGATGTGCAGCGTGAGAACTTGTTTCACGCTAGATGCAGGGTGAAGGAAAAGGTGTGCTCGCTAATAATTGATTCAGGTAGTTGCACTAATGTAGTGAGCCACACGTTGGTGACTCAACTTGACATACCTACGATAAAACATCCCCATCCCGATAGGTTGTAGTGATTAAGCGAGTGTGGTGAGTTGAAAGTAGTAAAGCAGGAGCTTATTAAGTTCGCGGTGGGAGCTTATTAAGATGAAATCTTTTGTGATGTAATGCCTATGCAAGCGTGCCATTTACTGTTGGGAAGGCCTTGGCAGTTTGATAGGTGTGGTGTTCATGATTGAAAGGCCAACACTTATGCGGCCAAGCTGGAGCGAAAGAGTTATGCACTTAAGACCTTGACACCTAAACAAGTAAATGCTGATTACAAGCGCATGCGAGAGCTGAAAGAGACGGCTAGAGCTAAGGGTGTTTGCCTAGTTCATAAGGGTGTTTACTTGAGTTCTAATGATGAAGTTTTTACTAACGTTCACCCCTTGCATAGTGTTGTTGATGATGTTTTACAGGAATATGTGAACATGCCACGAGGAGATGGTTCATTCTAAGTGTTGCAGAAGATCAATAACAACACCTATGTTATAGACCTGCCTGGTGAGTATAGTGTTTCTAAGACATTTAACGTTTCTAACTTAACTCCTTGTTTTGCAGGTAGTGCCACTTTGAAAGATGAAGATGGTTCGATTTCGAGGACGAAATCTTCTCAAGAAGGGGAGAATGATGCAGGCCAACCTGATCATGCTATGTTCATGCCATCAATGTTGGATAAGACAAGAAAAGGCGTTGGTTAGCCTTGATTTAGGCATTGGTAATTGGCCTTAGTTAGGCGTGTGATGTTGATGTTACACATTTGTGTTTATGTTGTATTATTGTGTTGTTGTGGAAGACATTGATTCTTATGTGGGGGTCCTGCGTGGCTATTCTTTTTACTTAGCAAAATTGCGGCCCTTTTGTTAGTTATTTATTTCCTAGTTGATTTAGGACAAGGCTCATTCTATATAAGCCTAAAGACTTCATTATTTTTAGCACCTAACTTTGATATTCAATACAAAAATCGATAGCAACTTTGCTCCAAACTCGTGTGCTTTGAACTTATCCAATTTTTGGTGTGATTCCAAATTGAACTCGTTTCTTGGTTTGATTGAACAGTTTGCAAGACCATCGTTGTCTTGAGGGTTATTCGTGTAGTATAGGTACTCCATGACTTCATCAAGAAGGTAAGTAGACTAGTTCTTACTTGTTGTCTTAATAGTTCATTGAGCGTCTTGCTTCTATCCTTTTATCTTGTTTTCTGCATTTTATATTACATCATGAATGATCCACATTGAGCACCTTTTGTTGTCATTAAACACCAAACCCAAAGAGAGTAATAAGTGTCAATGAATTAAGGGCTAAGGAGAGAAATCTACTCAAGGTCGATACTCCCCTTGAATCCCCCGATACTTCAAAGTTCCCAAGTGTCTCATGGCCAGGGCGATGCTTGTGCCGGGGAGAGCAGCCCAACCTAGGGTTAAACTCTACTCCTAAATACCTCTAACCATTAATAACTCATTCTTCCCCAAAGGTTTGAATGCCAATGAGGCTCTTTCAATGCAAACCAACTACTATGATTTTTCCTACCACAAAAGCAAACTTTTTCTTAATAGGATGACATAGGAAAACACATAGAGACAGTTTGTTCTTCATGACTATACTTCCAGTATTAAGTGAATGAAACACATATTAAACAGGTTTAAAATTCATGTTTCTAAGCACATGCAACAACAAGAACACGTATACTATTGTTGCTAAATAGCCAAACAAGTGGAGTCAAACATCTGACAGACGGATAAAGCACATAGTTTAGAGCTGTAACAGCAGATGTTATTGTGTTAATGGATCGATTACAGAATAGTTCAACACCAAATATTATCATGAGCGTGCACATAGATTGATAACACTACTTGAATTCTTGGAAATCCTCAGCAAAGATTCAGACAATGACATAGGCAAGTTGTTGTGTTCAATCAGTAACAACAAAAGGCTTCTCCAATACCAGACCCAATATGGATTAATAGGGGAAAGAGGCGAATGGAGGCTATTTCAAAACAATGTTCAAAACTATGAATGCATGAGGAATAAACAGAGATTCATGCCAAACGTCCACACATGCAGAGATTTCAACCAAAGTTATGACCTCACAAGATAAGATGAGTCTCAAATATTACAAAATCAGATTATCAGTAGCATTAAAGTCTTAAGAACAAAGGAAACATCATACTAGACAAGCTTAACTCATCTGTTCAGACTAAGGTTAATAGCTAGGCATGGTGGAGTTGTATTCAATTTACAGAAATATTTAGCATTCAACCACAACAAACACAATTGCAATCTAACTCATAAGAGGTAGGCTGATCTTAACAGAATATCATTGATGTTCGCAGAAAGTTCATCCTAGTAGAACTGTTTACAACTAACAGTTAGACATGGATGTAAAGCATTCATAAAGAGGAATCAAAGTACACTTAAGGATTAACAAATTTTATGTAAAGAACGAAAAGCATTTCGGATACTCAGACTTCACAAGTCTTAACCAAGTGATGCGGGGTCACACTATGTACTTTCATATATGTTCTAGCTAGAATCATCTAACAGCAACCCAAGTCTAGAATAACAAAACTCAAAAGAATATGACATGATAAGCATGAAGACTATAATAGCAACCCTAAGTATAGAATAACATAACTCAAAAGAATACAACTTGATAGGCATGAAGATTATAACAGAACATTAGAGGAAAGTCTGAAGTCTAGGTAGATATGTGAAATCATTTAGGCAAGTTATGCATCTTAATCACATAAGCTATTCAATACAGAGATTGAAGTCATTAAGGTCACACAACCACTCAATCAATATTAAATAAATACAACAGCTCATCACAGATCATTACCAGGTCATGGTGAACAAAATCACAATTACAGACTGATAACAAACATTATAAGCGAAGTTGTTAACAGGAAAACAGTAGCATGTTCATGATTTTCGAATGAAGCAATTAAAAGAGAAAGGATGGAGGTGATACGGACCTCCTCTTGAGCAGCAAACCAAACAAAAGACTTTTTCCTAGCCGTACAGAATCAAGAACTCACCCCGACCACTGTAAGACTCAAAATTAGAAAGAAATTAGAAGCTAGTTAGAACCCTAGATTGATTTTTACTACCCAAGACTAAAATTGATATTCGTTAAGTGATTTCGTGGTGTCTTTGTTTTATATTTTCTGTGTGTTAGGTATGTTAGCTATGTTAGGTGAGAACATTAAAAGCCCCTATTTATAGTGGCTGCAAAGCCTTAGGGTTCCAGATTCAAATCGATGATGGAGAGTGACGAAGGGATGGTGATGCAAGTAAGCATGGCCTTGATTACCATCGATTACAAATGGACAGCCTTCAGCAGTTATTACAAGCAAGCATCAGGTGCAACATCAGTTGCCGCAACATGACCTTCCAGTGGATTTTTAATCGAAAAACTGGTCCAGCACTTGGAACGTCTTCAAGTAACAGAAGACTATTGACCTTTCAAGCAATGCAGCAGATTAAATCAGAGACAAAGAAACAGATACCTCGCAAGGGACTGCAAATCATCGAAGCTACCAGCCATGAGGGCATTCATGATAGTTTTGAAAAAAACCCCAAATGGCCTTGATTCCATTGTGTAGGACTATGTTCCAAATTACCATCGAAAGCATGGCCTTGATTTTTGATAATCCTTTAATCATGTTTATCTCAATTGTCTGATGATCGAACTTGTGCAGTCTTCATATAGCATTAGTACACTTCCAGAATGAGCATGTGAACATGCTAATACCACTGGGAAATGTTCTAATACTATATGAAGTTGTCTGCCCATAGGCCACTTTCCAGTATTCTTCTTGCTGCACTTGGTGGTTCCCTAAAAGCAGTGAATTCGATTCTTTGCGTCGAACTTGTGGACTGTTTTTCATATAGCATTAGTACACCTCCAGAATGAGCATGTGAACATGCTAATACCACTGGAAAATGTTCTAACACTATATGAAATTGTCTGCCTTGGTACTTCATCCAGCTACAATTGTTCTCCAGTGAAACTCGACTATCTTCAGTTAGACAAGTAGAAGCTGCATTGTCGAAACTTAATAACAGTTGATCTAGTACGTGTTGTAGTACCACAATTTCCTATAGTACATATTTCATACAACATTAGTACACTTCCAGAATGAGCATGTGAACATGCTAATACCACTGGAAATGTTCTAACATTATATGTGATTGTCTGCATATAGGCCTCTTTCAAACATTTATCGGGATGTTTTTCTTTTTGCGATTCTTTTGGTGTTTGTTGCTTGTCCAGATTCATGATCCTTTTTTTCAATCTTGGATTAAAAGACTGAATGGTTCCTGCAAAAGACAACACCATGTTAGTGAAAAAATCCGCGATATTTCTGTTGGATGCTTCCCACATGATCAGCATAGTCGAAACACCCAGTTTTTCAGCATTCAAAGTGATGTTTTTCAATGTGTTCGAGTTCTGATTTGTTGTTATGCTCGACAGATTCGAGTGCTGCTCACAAAATATACTCGACAGTAGCAATGTAGATTGTCACCTTCTCAACCTCGAACTTCTAAGTTGTCCCCTTTTTGATTTTTGATGTCGATCATGTAAGATGGCCTCCAATACTTGCCTTCCAGTCGAACCTGTAGAATAATTGTCTCCTTGAATATGCTTGATCAAGATGGTAGAGCAGTTCTCTATATGTTCGCAGCACGAAGGACAATGAAATTCAGTTCCATAATCAAAGAGTCTGATTGATGCTGCTGAAGTTTGATTCCAGTGACTTTGATGCTTACTTTCCAATGTTGTCTTAGCATCCATTTGTGACAGCCCAGTCTTCTTTTCAAGTCCAGTTGCAATCTTCACCAACTTGGGTTGTCTTTCAGTCCATTTCGACTGTTTTCCAATTATAGTAGAGGCTGCATTGTCAAAGCTTAGTAGCAGTTGTTCTGTTGGTGTGATGAAGTTGGTACAGGTGTCCTATAATACATTTGTCATAGAATGTTATCACATCTCCAGAATGAACATGTGTACATGTTGATACCACTGGAAGATGCTCTAACATTCTATGAATTACTCTGCACATAGGCCATAGTTCAACTAATCTGGGGGTCTTCTTCTGCCAGTTTTGAATCTTAAATTGGGTGTCTGCTGTTTATCGAGATTGATAAGCTTCCTTGCCTCGCTTGGTAATTCATTGAATGAATTGAATTGTGTCGTACCTGCAAAATTAAACACCATGTTAGCTAAAAAGTCCGCAACAGTGTTGCCCTCCCTCATTACATGCTGCACCATGACATTGACATTGTTCATCATTTGTCTAATCTTCTTCACATCTGAGCTAATCCACCAAGGTGTATCCCAATCGCCATTTACAACCTTGTACAAAAGCAATGAATCTGTTTCTAGAATCAAAGGATGTAAGTCATTGTCAAGACAGTATTGCAGTCCATGTAGCATTCCTTTTGCTTCAGCAACCATGTTATTTGTGAGTCCTATGTATACTGCTTGAGCGTACACAAAATCACCCTCATCCTTCCTAACACAGTATCCAAAAGAACTAGGCCCAGGATTACCCTTCGATGCACCATCTGTATTGCATTTATTCCAGGCTCGAAATGGGAATTGCCATATAATTCTCCTTGTGATGACTACAGGTGTATAACATTCCAGAAAGTGAATTATGTCAGGCCATAATGGAGGGATATTTGTTAACCATGGGTACGTAGCCTTTGCTAAGTAATACAACGTCTTGTTGACTTCATGACAGACCCTATTTGTTGACACACTGCCTCCATGTTTCCCTTTATTTCTTTTCTTCCACAGTTCCCAAGTGATAATAGCAGGTACAGCTTGAAGCAAAGGTCGCAACTTTGCACAACATTTAAAATTCCAGCAGGCTCTTATCACTTGCTTCAGCTGTATTAAGTTCATTGTTATTCCTGCTGCCTTCATGAACATTGTCCAAACCTTCGCAGCTGTAGGGCTTGATAAAAAGATATGTTGAATTGTCTCTTGTTGAGGTTGCTGACAACACCAACATCGCGACGTAACAATGTATCCTTGTCTCCTCCACATGTCATCTGTAGGTATTTTGTTCCTCCACAACCTCCAGAGAAAGAATGAGATCTTAAAAGGTAATCTCTTGGTCCAAATTAGATCCAATTCTCTGTTTTGATTTGCTCGATGCCTCAAGATTTGCCAAGCAGTAGTCACTGAGAATCTACCAGATGGAGTTGGCATCCAGTAAGGTCTGTCCCATCCTCTCTCATCTTCATGAACATCCACATTCTCCTTCACGTGTGTAGCTATTTCTTCTGGAAATAACTGGTACAGCAGTTGATTATTCCACATTCCTTGTTGTGGCAGTTCACTAACATCTTGATATTCTTCTTGTATGTTGAATTCTTCTGTAACAACATGGTACAATGGCCCCAGTCCTGTCCAATTTTCATGCCATATGCTTGTTGTACCACTGTTTATTTTAGAATTTCATGTTCGACACTGTCTCTTGCCATCAACATTTGTTTCCAAACATGCGACCCACCTCTAAACTGCACTGCAGTAGGTATTTCCTTCTTGCAGTACTTGTTCCACATAAAATTGGACCACAATGTTTTTGTAGTTCTGAATCGCCACCACAACTTTGCAAATAAACCTGTCGACACATCCTGTAACAGCCTAAAGCCCAGACCACCTTCTTCTTTAGGTAGGCATAAATTTTCCCACGAAGACCAGTGTCTGCTTCTTCCTTCTTCTTTGTTGCTCCAGAAGAATCTTGCGAACATTTTGTGCAAGTGTTCCATAACATTTTTTGGTGGAGTGAAGACAGAAAGCATATATACCGGCATACTTTGAAGTACACTTGAAATTAGAATGGCCTTTCCTCCATATGATAAGAGCTTACCCTTCCAAGCATGTACCTTGTTTTTTGACCTTTGAAATAATATCATTGTAAAATTCCTTTCTTCTCCTTGTGTGAAATATTGGACAGCCCAAGTACGTGAATGGAAATTGACCTCTCGAAAATCCAGTAACTTCTTGAACTGATCTTACTAGCCCCTGTGATATATTCGTGTGCATGAAGAAAGAACTTTTAGCCTTGTTGATTTCCTGTCCTGACACTTTCTCATATTGTCGCAACACTGTCATTATTTTGCTTAATGATTGGGTATGTGCAGAAGCAAAAATAATTGTGTCGTCAGCGTATGCCAAATGGTTCAAAGGTTCAGACCACTTTGGCAATCCAAATCCAATGTATGAGCTGTCTTCGAATAACTTATTCAAAGATCTGGAAAGCACTTCGGCAGAAATAATGAATAAAGCCGGTGATAATGGATCTCCTTGTTTCACCCCCCTTGTCAATTTGAAGAAACCTGTCGATTGTCCATTGACTAACACTGAATACCAATTGTTCGACAGTAAATTCCAAATCATTGTTATAAAATGGTCGGCAAATCCCATCCTTCTCAGTACATGTAACAGATATCTCCACGACACTCTATCATAAGCCTTTGCCATATCAAGCTTAATGACTAAGTTAGCAGGCTTTCCTCTCTTCCTTATATCAGTTACTATCTCTTGTGTGAGCAGTATATTCTCAAAAATACTCCTACCTTTTACAAATCCAGATTGATTTTGAGAGATTAAGCTTGATAGGAACCCTTCTAATCGATCATGAATCACTCTTGAGAAAACTTTATTAATGAAGTTGCTCAAACTGATTGGCCTAACATCAGAGAAAGTATTCACTGTTGACTTCTTAGGCAGCATCACCAAATTTGTATGTGTGATCGATTTAGGCAATGTAGCCCCTCCAAAAAATTGAAGCACCATACTGTGTACATCATATTTAATAATATCCTAGCATGTTTGGAAAAATAGTCCAGTGAAACCATCTGGACCACTTGCACTCTCATGATTTAGACCAAAAACTGCAGCCTTTACTTCATTCATGGTTGGATATCTACACACTTCCAAGTTCTGCTCCATTGTGACCATCTGGGGTATGTTGTCGAGCATCGAAAATTCTGTGAATCTGGCATCCTCTGCAAACTGGTGTTTGAAAAATTCAACTGCTGCATTGGCCAAATTATCTTGGCCTTCGATCCAATCTCCATTATCAGTTTGAATCCTTTTTATTTGAAGCTTCTGCCTTTTTCCATTAACAAGATTGTGAAAAAATCTTGTGTTTCTGTCCCCTTCTTCAAACCATGTCATCCCAGCCTTTTGTTTCCAATATTGTTCCTCTATGCTAAGCTATCTCTTTAGTTCTGCTTGAGCTTTTTGAAGGACGATTCTATTTTCTTTTGACGGATCTTCCTCGAACAACATCTCCTTCACCTTAACGATATCTTCCAGTATTGCCAACTGTTTAAATATGTCCCCGAATGTCTCTCTGCTCTACTTTGATAATGCGATCTTTGTTTTCTTAAGTTTATGTTTAAACATAAGAAATGGATCGCCTATGAAATCTGCTGTCCAATGTTGTTGCACCACATCTAAAAAGGTAGGATTTTTTTGTCCAGAAATTCAAAAATCTAAAAGGTTTCACAACTATCACAGCCTGTTCTCCACAACTCATGAGTAATGGAGCATGATCCGAGCCCGTTCTGATAAGGTGTTCAATGTCAACAGTTGGAAAAAGATTTTGAAGATCTGAGTTGACTAAGATCCTGTCTAACCTTTTAAAGATACACTCCGAATTTGATCTCCCATTCCACCATGTAAATGGGCTACCCTTATAACCTTGATCGAACAAGCCACATGAATTAACGCAGAATGCAAAATCTCCGTACTCTGGTGGTAAGACGGGCAGTCCTCCTATCTTCTCTACATTTTTCAAAACATATTTTACATTTTTTTTGAAAAAGCATGAAACATGACTTATACACATAAATTCTAAAAATGTGATGACCCGATAGGTCATTCTGAGTTCTAGCACTTAATTTTAGTATTCAGAGACGTCGATTAGCTCCATTTAGTCGTTCTTGATTTGCGTGCACAATCCCTGTCTATTTCCAAAAAGCTTTTATGTAAAAATTAAAGAAAACAACGAATTTTAGCTTTAAAAATAATTTGAGTTGACTACAATCAATATTTTATGTAAACAAACCCAAATTGGTATTTTTGACGATCCCGGTGGGTCCGTATCGTGATTTTGGACTTGAGTGTATGTCTGGAATTGAATTCAGAAATCCTTAACTTGATTTGACGTGAATTGTTTAAAACTAGAATTTGAAGGTTTAAAGAATTTCGAAGTTTGACCGTAGGTTGACTTTATTACTATCGGGTTCGGATTTTAGTTCCGGAACTTGATATAGGTTTATTTTATTATTTAAAACTTATCTGCAAAATTTGGTGCAAAACGGAGTTGATTTGATAGGATTCAGACGCTCGGTTGTGAATTTGAAAGTTCTTGAACTTCTTTGAAAATTTCATGCATTTTGATGTCTGATTCGTAGTCTAGGTGTTATTTTGGTATTTTGCTTGTGCGCGTGAGTTTGTATGATATTATTTTACTTGTGTACATGTTTGGTTTGGAGCCCGAGGTGCTCTGATGAGTTTCAGATAAGCTACGTGTCATTTTTGGACTTAGAGTTTTAGGTTTCAGCCATTCTACTGGTGTTTGGTGTGTTGTGCTTCGCGATCGCGAAGCTACTCCCGCGATCGTGAAGCTACTCCCGCGATTGCGACTTGGGGCTTCTGTGGATTTCTTCATCGTGAATGTGATGGCATGGATGCGAATGCGAAGCATTGGAGAGCTTTCCCTATGCGAACACTATCATTCTCTCACGAACGTGAAGGTTTATTGGATTCTAGGGGGAGACAGTCATGTACTCTACGCGAATGTGAGCCCTGGCTCGCAAACGAGAAAGCCAGGGGGTGATACCTTCGCAAACACGTTAGGTATATTGCCAACGTGTAGGCCATTCTGGCCGTGTGCATCGGGAACGCGTCAGGTCCTTTGCGAACGCGAAGAAGACCTGACGCCCAGTGATTTAAAGTTTCAAAAGTTGGGATTTATCCCATTTTTTATCATTTTCAAGTTTGAGCTCGGCCTATAGGCAATTTTGAGAGGTTTTTCATCCCAACTTCATAGGTTAGTAGATTTAAACTAATTTTCTAATATTTCTATAAACACCAATTCATTTTAACCTTTAATTTATGATTTTTCATGGTAGAAAATTTTCACTACCCCAATTTTCCTCTGTAGGATGTCGTGATGGCACCTAGTCTCTACGACTAGGTAAGCCTAACAATAATAATTACTGAACAGATAAAAATTAACAAATTACAGAAAGCAACTGAATAATAGGAAGAAAAACCTTCTGAAAACAAAATCTCACACTACATACCGCAAAACCGGTGAAATTGACTCAGAAGCTCTACAAAGTATAACAAGAGTGACCACTACATCACTGTCCGAAAGTAAATGCAACAGTAAATGAGGATAAGGGAAGGTGACTCCGGGAGTGGTAAAGATACTAGGGAGTGGTGTACCCTATGATAAAAAAAATATAGCTATGATTGATGTACCCTATATTGGTAAGGAGACTAGGGAGTGGTGTACCATATGCCTAGCAATGATATCAGGGAGTGGTGTACCCTGCATTTAAACTCAATTAATAATGATATCATGGAGTGATGTACCCTGCATTTAATATCAATTAGTAAAGATATCAGGGAGTGGTGTACCCTACATTTAAGTTCATTCAACTAGGGAGTGGTGTACCCTATGTTGGAAGAAACACAGCTAGGGATTGGTGTACCCTATATATAGTAAGGAGACTAGGCAGTGGTATACCCTATGTCTAAAATATCATCAACTAGGGAGCAGTGTACCCTATATTGAAAAAATACAGCTACGGATTGGTGTACCCTATACAGGTAAGGAGACTAGGGATGGTGTACCCTATGTCTAGCAATTATATTAAGGAGTGGTGTATCCTACGTTGAAAACACAACTAGGGATTGGTGTACCCTATAATGGTATGGAGACTAGGGAATGGTGTACCCTATGTTGGAAAACACAACTAGAGATTGGTGTACTTTATACTACCATGATTTTGAATATTTAATTTGATTTGATTTTTTTTTTTAGAAAAGGAGTAAAATGCGGGAAAGAATTTTGAGAAGAATTCTCTTTTTGAGAGTTTTATCTGTTGCTAAGCTACTTTTAGTCTCCACCGGATTTTCTTTCATTGGCACCTGCTTTTGCGAGGTTGTTTTTCTTTCATCGTGTGTTTCCTATTTTGCAAGAAAGAACAATTGTCGGTTTAAAATAGTGGTTGGTTTTGTGGCCTTGGGTGTTTTAATCACTTGATCTCGGTCCATCTTCTTTGATGATGATTTCAACTACAACTGGTCTCCTGAATACCAATTGCACTTTTGGCCCCAGGAACCTTCGGTTATTCCGTTATTTGGCATGATGATTGGTCTCTTAGGGGGACTTAACCTTTTCAACCTTTTTTTCCTTTGTAGGCATTTCACTTTTGACTTCTTTCTTCCAAAGTTTTGAATTTCTGAGCACTGGAAATCTTGAATTTTCACACTTTGCCATGATGGTTAGTCGTCTGGGACCTAATCTCTTCAACCTTTTTTTTGCCCTTTAGGCACTTAAATTTGATTTTCTTCTTCCTAAAGTTTTCAATTTCGAAGCATCGGCCACCACCGCCAGTCGGGGTCGACTTGATGCCCTTGTCGAGGCTGGTTGCCTTTTGAATATATCAACTTGTGTTGAACGAGAGCCTTGTAAATCAGTCTTGTCATCTCTTCTTTGCTTTAGTTTTTGGAAAAAAGTTAGATCGAAAGGGATTCAAAGAAAAGAAAGCAGTGAAATGGAGAATGGGTTTAAATAAGAGGTGTCCCTTTTGGGGAAAGTAAATGACTTATATGGGAGTACATGCGAACTTTAATGAACATGACATGCCATTTGGACTAGATGCGTGATCTGTGTAAACCGTCTGACTCTCAAAAATGCATCACAACTTTCTCCTTGCAACTGAGAAACCTTGCCCAGGATTGTGTTGATTCCATGGCTGCGTGGATCCTCTTTTCGATCAACAGTGCCCTTTGCGGGTTTTCACTAGCTGACCTCTCTCATTTCTCTTCTTGTCATCTCCTTATAGTGCTTTTTTGCGGGTTTTCACTAACAAAACTCTCTCATTATTTCTTTCCTTTTTTTTTGATTTCTCTACTCTCCATCGCCTTATAGTACCCGTGAGGGTTTGCATCAATAAGACTCTCTTATTTCTCTCATTTCTTGACAACCCCAAGTCCAAATATCCGTGACCTTTGATTTTACACATTCTCGTTAATTGGTCGGAAGGACTTGAAAGGGATTTTGGGTAAAAATAATTTGGATTAAAATTTAGAACCTTCGAGGCGAAATTGTTGCCAAAATGTCAAAACCATTGTCCCCGTTTCAACTTTTGGGGAAATGTGGATTTTTGTTTGGTGTGACCGATCCCCAGAGTGAGGCTGCTTACGTATTCTTTCGGAATCAGGTCGAATGTAGTTGATTTGCATGATTTGTTTATGATTTTCTTTTTCATTTTTTTTCTTTTCTTTCTTTTTACATACAAGACTTCAAAGAGGGTGATCAAGGAAAAAGTATCTGGCTCAAAGGGTTTGCAAGGGGATAATAGTGTTTGGGTAGCGAGAATGAAATCCTTCGTCATCCCAATTAGAGAATGTTAATACCGAGTAATATGTCAAACATTGTACCTTTTGACTGCAGCCGCATTGATAGTTTTCTCAGGGACATTTCCTTCGATGTCTCCCAAATACAACGCACCCTGCCGCAAAAATCTGGTAACAATGTATGGACCTTTCTAATTTGGAGCAAATTTTCCTTTATTTTCTTTATGATGTGGGAGAGTACATCTCAGAACGAGTTTCCCCACTTCAAATATCTTGGGCAGCAGTTTCTTGTTGTAGGCACGGGCTATTCATTGTTGGTATAACTGCCTATGGCAAACTGCGGCCAATCACTTTTCATCAATCATAGTCAATTGTTCCAACCGGGTTTTGACCCATTATTAATCCTCGATCTCTGCTTCAACAATGATTCGAAGAGGGAATCTCAACTGCTGCAGGTCTTACGGCTTCAGTTCCATAAACTAATAAGTAGGGAGTGGCCCCAACTGATGTGCGCACGATTATATGATATCCCAATAGTGCAAAAGGCAATTTTTGCATGCCACTGCTTCGAATCCTGAACCATTTTCCTGAGGATCTTTTTAATGTTCTTATTTGCAGCTTCAACGGTGCCATTGGATTTGGGGCGATAAGGAGTAAAGTTGCAATGCGTCATTTTGAATTGCTCCCATACCTCCCTCATCAAGTGGCTGTTTAGATTTGCAACATTGTCCGTGATAATAGTTTTAGGAATACCAAAATGGCAAATGATGTTGGAATGCACAAAGTCCACCGCTGCTTTCTTAGTGACGGCTTTGAAAGTGCCTGCTTCAACCCATTTTATGAAATAATCAATGGCAACCAATATGAAATAACATACATGCCCTAGGCAATGAACGACCAAGGCGCTGACATAGGATGCAACTCGGAAGGCGATGAATGAATCATGTGGCTATGTATCTGACACTGATGGCACTTTCGGAGAAAACTGAAACAATCCTTTTCCATGGTCATACAATAATAACCTGCTCGGATTACTTTCTTCACAAGGACATACCCGTTCATGTGAGGCCCACATACTCCTGAATGCACTTCGTTCAGGATCCTACTAGCTTATCAAGAATCTTCACATCTTAATAGATTCAAATCTGGAGTTCTTTCGTATAGGATATCCCCACTCAAAAAGAAGTTGCTTACAATCCTTTTGATAATTTTATTTTGATCCCCACTAGCTTGCTCGGAATATTCTTTTGATTTTAAGAACCTTCTGATATCATGATACCATGGCTCACCCTCTGGCTCCATTTCAATTGTGTTACAATAATCGTGCCTTTCTCGAACCTGAATTTATGAGCATTACCCGAGTATGGAAAGTTTCTAGTGCATCTACTAGCTCATTATGGAATCGAGGAGTATACTTGAACTCTACGGACTTAAACCGTCTACAGAGGTCTTCCTATGTTTCCTGTACGGGATGAGTTTGATGTCTCGAGTTTTCCATTCACCTTGGGCTTGTCAAATGATCAAGTCAGAATCTCCCATGATCAATCGTTCTTGTACATCCATATCGATCACCATATTCATGCCCATAATACAAGATTTATATTTAGCAGTATTATTTGTGCAAAAGAACCGAAGTCAGCTTGTGGCTGGATAGTGCTGGCCTGTGGGCGAAACAAGAATTGCCCCAATCCCTACACCTTTTTCGTTTACAGCCCCATCAAAGAACATTTTCCAAGCATTGATGTTCTCCAAAATCACTTCAACCGAGTTTACTTCTGGAAAGTAAGTACTTAAGGGTTGGTATTCATCATCGAACGGGTTCTTAGCTAAACAATCCGCCAAGGCCTGAGCTTTCACTATCGTACGAGTGACACAGACAATGTCAAACTTGATGAGCAGGATTTGCCACATTACTAACCTTCCAATGGGCATTGGCTTCTGGAATATATACTTTAAATGATCCATTCTGGTTATGAGGTATGTTGTGTAATCCAGCAAGTAATTAGATTTTAGGCAACCCAAGTTAGGGCACAGCAGGTTCTCTCCAACAAAGTTTACTTGACCTCATAACTAGTGATCTTCTTGCTCAGATAATATATGGGTTGCTCTCTCTTCCCTTTTACATCGTGTTTCCCCAGGACACTGCCAAAAGAATTTTCCATTACTATCAAGTATAACAAAGGTCTTCCTGGTTCAGGCGGAACCAACATAGGCGAATTGGACAAATATTCTTTGATTTTGTCGAATGCTTCTTGGAACTCATCCGTCCATTTAATGGATGCGTATTTCTTCAAAAGCTTAGAATATGGGCTCACAAGTGGTAGTAAGCTGAGCAATGAATCTATTGATGTAATCAATCTCCCCAGCTGACTCATGATCTCTTTCTTGCTCTTCGGAGGTGGAAAATCCCGAATAGACTTTATCTTTGTCGGATCCAATTCAATTCCCCTCTAACTGACTATGAACCCGAGAGTTTCCCAAACGAAACTCCAAATGCACATTTAGCCGGGTTTAATTTCAAGTCATACTTGCGCAACCTCTCAAAGAATTTCCTCAGATCTCGCACATGGTCTTCTTGCGTTCTTGACTTAATGATCACATCGTCCATATATACCTCAAAATTTTGATGCATCATGTCGTCGACGATGGCAGTCATAGCTCTCATATAGATTGCCCCGGTATTTTTCAGGCCAAACGGCATGACCCCAAAACAATAAGTGCTCCAGGTTGTGATAAAAACAGTCTTTTCTGCATCCTGTTCATCTATCAGTAGCTAATGATATCTAGCATAACAATCCATGAAAGATTGTATCTCGTGTTTAGCACAATTATCAACGAGGATGTGGATATTTGGCAAAGGGAAGTTATCCTTAGGACTCGCTTTGTTCAAATCTCGATAATCAACACAAACTTGGGTTTTCCCATCTTTCGTTGCCACTTGCACCACATTAGCCTACCATGTGGTGTATCAGACAAGCCGGATCACACCAGATTTCAATTGTTTTGTGATTTCTTCTTTGATCTTATCACTGATGTCAGGTTTGAACTTTCTTTGCTTCTATTGGACGGGCGGATAACCGGGATAGGTAGGCAATTTTTGTACCACCAAATTAACACTCAGCCCTGGCATATCATCATAAGACCATGCAAACACTGTTGCACCCTATTTTGCACTAGTCAAAACAAGATTCAACTTGTGATTTCTCTGTTGTTGATGAAAGAGAGTCGCTACCTAATACTTAAAGGTATACTAGGGTACCTATTTAATTACTAAAGGTCATATTCTTCATTAGTATACTTACGGTGAGATTATGGGTAAGGGTTCTTGTTCTTCAGGAGAAGGTGTTAGGCACCCCTTAAAACCTACTTGAGGTATCTCTATAGGACTTAGACTAGATTTAGGACTAATTATTTGTACTATGTTTTAACTAGTGCTTAAAAGAGTGTAGCTTACCATATATTAGGGCATAATACCTTTAAGGGAAGAGTGTAATTTAAAGAGGTATGGGTTTATAAAGAATCTTAGGGAAAATAATATCAGTATATATATGCTTGAAAGGAACTTTAAAAGATTGGGTGTTTGTATGAAAATGTGTCAAAGAGAAAGCTAAGTTAAAACACTTTGTCTCTTGAAGCATGGAAGTTCGTATTAATTAATGAGGTGAAGGTTTTATGAAAATAAGCCTAAGATATACCTTGGTTTAAAATATTAGGCTTGAAGAAAACCATTTGAAAATTCTTGTTTTGAGGCAGCAGCATCTTGGTTTTTGAAAGGAGTTGATTTCCTTTTAGAAAATTAAGCTCCTAATTCAGTTATAGCTTTTCTTTTTTGAAAGAGGAACTGCCTTTTTTTTAACTGCTGCCTTTGGTAGGCCTTTGGGCTTCAAAATCTTTAAGAAGGGTTAGCAAAGCATGATGAATTAATAATAACAGCTCATGATTAGCGGGTGAAGGGCTAATTACTAACTAATACTTCTTTTAATCCTAGGTTCTTTAAAGCTTGCCTAAGTTGTTTTTTATATGAATCAAAAGATAAAATAAAGCATTCAATCCAATATAGTCTTGTCATATACATGAGAGATAAAAAAAATAGGAACACAATAAAAGATAATGATATAGAGAAACTATAGGATAACGAGAACTGTAAGTAAAAGAGTGAAGAGAAAGAAAGGATACTGGTTTTTGGGTCTCAAAGAGGCAAGCGCAGCAATAACAGGGACGAGCAACAACTAACTCTGGACCTTCTGAGACATAGCAAGGCTAGATTTAGGCCTAAGTCCCTTAAGAACTCAGCAGGCCCAAGACATTGTACATGTTCAAAAACGAAAAGAGAAGGTTATTAGAGAGACAATACTATATAAATGCCCATATATGAAATTTACAAACAAAGAATAAAGGAAAGACCACTAATAGTATTTAAACACTAAGGAGGTTATGCTAATGTGGTGGTTATGTATAGTAAATGATCCACATTGAACACCTTTCGTTGTCATTAAGCACTAAACTCAAAGAGAGTAACAGGTGTCAATGTATTAAGGGCTAAGAAGAGAATTCCACTCAAGGTCGATGCCCCCTTTGAATCCCCAGACACTTCAAAGTTCCCAAGGTTCTCAAGGCCCAGGGCAATGCATGTGCCAGGGAGAGCAACCCAACCTATAGTTAAACTCTAATCCCAAATACCCCTAACCACTAACGTCTCGTTCTTCCCTATAGTTTTGAGTGCCAAGAGGCTCTTTCAATGTAAACCAACTACTATGACATTCCCTACTATAGAAGCATACCCTTTCTTAACAGAATAACATAGGAAACATAGAAACAGTTTATTCTTCATTGACTGCATTTCCAGTATTAAGTAAATGAAACACATATTGAACAGGTTTAAAGGTCACGTTTCCAAGCACACATGGAGATAGAAACACTTATATTATTGTTGCTAAAGAACCAAACAACTGGATTCACACATCTCACAGATAGATAAAGCACATAGTTTAGAGCTGCAACAACTCAGATGATATTGCCCTAATAAATTGATCACAGATTAGTTTAACATCAGATTTTGTCATTAGCATGCACATAGGTTAATAATACTACTTGGAGCCTTTTGAAATCACTAGTAAAGATTCAGACAATGACATAGGCAAGTTATTATACTCAATCAGTAACGACAAGAGGTTTCTCTAAGACCAGATTCAGTCCAGATTAACAAGGAAAGAGAGAACTGTATGTAGTTTCAAGATAGTGCACAGAAGCATGAAATCATGAGAGATATCCAGAGATACATACATAACCTACATTCAACTATATATATAGAAATTTCAGCTAATGTTATAGTCTTACAAAACAGGATGAGTTTTAGTCATTGTGAAATTAGTTTAACAATGTCATTAAGGGTCAAAGATAGGGGAGACATTATATCAAACAGGTTTAACTCAGATATAAAGACTAAGATTAACAATTAAGCATGATAGAGTTGTATTCAAGTTGTAAAACAGTCAACATTCAACATGACTATAACCTAACTCATGAAAGATGACCTGATCATAACAAAACATGTGCAGAATGATCATTGATGTTCACAGAAATTCATCCTAATAAGACTGTTTCATACTTAGAGATAGGACTAGCAGTTAGAAATGGATTTAAATCATCCATAATGATGATATAAAGAAATACTTAAAGGATAACAAGCACTCATACAAAGAAGAAAAGCATTTAAATACTTGAACTTCACATATTTCAATTAAGTGATGAAGAATCATATTGTGAACTTTCATGTAGTGATGTGACGAAGGGGTAGCGATTTGAGCATAATCAAGTGAAATCTTAGAAAACATAAGGAAATCAGTAGCGATTTCAAGGGAAAGTTGACCGTTCGAGGAAAACTCCATCGGGTAAGAGCCTCAATGTTCAGATGTCACTTTGCTTGACCTCTGGACCAAGAATAAGTATGATAACACTATAAAGTGGTCATGCATGCCACCGATTTAACAGAATGTAAAGGATTTATGAGGATTTGACCTTGCATCTTTGGTCGAGGGTTTCGAATTTGGGGTTTTGAAATTCCATCGGTGGAATGAAAAGAAAACGACTGGCTTCACAGCCTAGAGACAAAGTGAGTGATTCTGTAGTTTTGATTTGAAAGAACAAGGATGAAATTGGGTCAGTGATGTTTTGAGCATAGTATTCAAATTCTGGTGTTTCAAATTTATTGATTGAAAGAGGAAATAGCAGTGGGATTCACAGATAGGGGGGTAGAGAATTAGAGAAGAGAGAACAAAAGGGGAAAAGGGGCGGCTGTGTGAGTGGGAAATGATTTTAGGGTTAAGGGGTTTGGGAGGCCATCTCTAAGGTTAAACTTGAGAGATTGGATATGGGTTGTTGATCTTTTAGATCAACGGTCCTGATATTTAGGGATTTAAATTTTTTTATGGGGAATTAAATCATCCGGGTGTTTAGAAATTAAAGAGAAAATAGAGTAAAAATCATGGGTCGTTGATCATAGAAATAGACAGCCCAGATGATTTGGGTTTGTTTTGTGAGTGATAAGGATGTGTGACGTGGCACAATCTCATTGGTTCAATGGTAATGACATGGATTTCCAAAGTGGGGAGGAAGGGAATTGGACCTGGGTCATTTTTGGATTGGGCTTGTGTATTGGACTAGTTTAATTTAAGAAATGGCCATTGTGTAATTAATTAAGGAGTTACAATTGTAGCTTTTTAGTTTTTAACCTTTTTTAAAATTGACTTACTAAAATTATAAACGTCAAGTATACTACTAACTATTGTAATTAATTATTTATTTTAAGATACTTTATTTTATAAATTATAACACTAGTATTGAATTATCAACATAGTAATCTAGTTAATCAAAGTATGAGAAGTAATTCGTTAAATTAATTATAAAATCTCCATGGTGTATTTAAAAGTTATTTTAATAGTATTAAAATAATAATATTACATAATACTAATGCTAGATTATTAATTTCAAGACTAATACTTAATTAATTTGTAAAAAATGGGTAATTATTGATAGAAAAGACTTTCAAAATATTAATTGTAAATATTTAGGTATAAATAAATTAATTTTAAAAAGGGAGGGTCAAAATTGGCCTTCAACAAACACATCTTTGAACTCAAATAAAAGTTGGATCAGGGCATTCCTAGTTTTCTCATCAGCATGAATGCCTATCTTTGTTTCCTTGATCTCTTCTGAGTTTCTCAAATTAATTGGCTCGGTTTCGTTTAAGTTTGGCTTAGGCTTAGTCTCAAATTGTTCCAGTTCTCAGTTTATTTTCTTACAAGCCTCATCTTCGTCATATTCTACATCTTGATTCATTATTTCAAAGTTAGACAGCGTTTTAGGATCTGCGCATGAAATCCGCAAGTATGTCATGTTATTAAAGCCAACATTATTAAAACTAAAAGGAAGAAAATAAGAAAAAAAAATAGCAAAATCAGAACAAAGAAAAAGAGACATTTATGAACAATGAAGTATTGACTTCACATCACTGAATTTGAAAGATAGAAGGGTTTACATCAGAATTGAAAAACAGTAAAGTAAAAAAATTTGGGTTACACCCTAAAATAACCCGTAATGTAGAAAAACAGCAAGACTAACTACTGGGATTCCTGCCTGACGGGAAATGGGGTAGCCTCCCAGTTCTTGAGCTTAAAGTCTGGTCCCATGTATTGCACATCGGCATGGCTAGTGCCTTCCCCTGGATGGACCATGTTAGATTCATATAACCCTTGCTTCAGAGCTCCATAGATTTCATCTATCTCTTCGTCCATGAAGACCTTTTCTTCCTCTTTCTCATATTTCGATTTAACAAATGACCATGAGAGATGTGGGATAGGCTGTGACGGGACCCACCTATTTTCTTTGCGTTTATTGGTGCATGTTCTATCAGCTTATGTGGGTCAGAAGCCTAACCCAAAAGGTTTCTCGTTCACGACCGAGGAGATAGGCTCAGTAATGCCTTGCAGAGATGCCCCGAGCCCCTTTTCAAGCTTTTACCCGTTTCTGATCATCTGGGTAGGTACCATAACTGAAGCGTTGGAGAAACAGGGTTGAGGTAGGGGGGCCCTTTCTTCATACTGGTCGGCGACCATAATTTCAAAATCTTGATACACAATATGTTCACTGCCCTCCCTGGCTTCAAGACACAGCACTGAGCGGTCATGGTAAATGGATTGTTCATCTTCTCCATATTTCCAGATTGTCGTGTTCGAATGTGACTATCTGATGGAGAGTGGATAGGATAGCTCCGGCAGCATGTACCCAAATCCTGCCGAGAAGAGAGTTGTACGATCCAAAACCTGGAAGATCACCTCAAAGTTCACAGGGCCAATAGTTAATACCATATCAATTTCTCCAATGGTATCCCTCTTAATCCCATCAAAGCTCGCATGCAGACATTGTTGGCACGGATTCATTTCGTACCAATTTCCATTCTCTGAAGCATTGGAAAGGGACATATATCAACTCCCAAACCACCATCCAGCATTACTCTTTTTATGTAGTAGCCTTTGCACTTAACCATCAAGTGGAAGGCTTTGTTGTGCGATGCTCCCTCTACAGGCATGTTATTATTGCTAAATGATAACTTATTGACCTCGAAAAACCTCTCCGCTATACTTTCCAATTGTGCAATTGTTGTATCATCTGGGACATAGGCTTCGTTCAAAGTTTTTAGGAGTAACTTTTGGTGTTCATCTAAGCTCAACAATAGAGATAAAAGTGATATCTGGAAGGGACTCTTCCAGAGTTGGTCAACTATCGAATACTCCGAAGTTTTCATTTTCTTGAAGAATTCCTTCGCTTCTTCATTGCTAACAGGTTTTTTAGTGGAATCTGGTTGTCCATGTTTTTCTTAGCTTTCCTCAACTCATCTGGGTTATTGTAACTCCCAAAGCAGGTCATCTCATTAACTTTTCGTGCGGTTTCTTTTCCTTTTTAGGTAACAATTATTTGTTATAGTTCGGGACTACTGCAGGAACTTTCATTGGAATTTGTGGTGCGGGGTTGATAACCACGGGCTCAGTTAGCCTTGGTGGTATTCTCTGCCCCCGCGCCACCTGTGGCCCCTTTGGTACGTATAACTTCGGTACGTTCAGCGTAATCTTTCTTTCATCAAATTTCTTTGGTGTATTGAGAACCACTGTTCTTTCTTTGGTGCTTTTGGTACATACAAGACCAACTTCTTTTCAGGTAACGACTCAACTTTGGTTTCAGCAACCTGCGGAACCGGAGCTACTTTCTTTTTGGGTTTTCCCAGCTTTGCTGCTACTTTAATATTTTGCCTTAGATGTAGCAATGGCAACAATGGCTTTCACCGTCAAATTAAATTCTTAATCATCACAAATCATACCAATAACCGAACCGTTATTGTGAGCGGTCAATGGATTATTCGTCACATTGGGAGCCTCTTTGTCCCTCAAAACTCTGGTCTTAGCTTCGATCAAATTTTTAACTGCCCTCTTAAAGGTCAAGCAATCTTCCATGTCATAGCCTACCATTCCCGAATTGTATTCACATGTAGCATCAGCCCGGTATGTCAGGGACTCGGGGTTTGGCCGATTCGGAGCCACGAGTTGAAGTAATCCTAATCGGGTCAGCTTTTGAAATAAGCTTGAATATGTTTCATTGAAGGGGGTGAAGTGGTTTCTTCTGGGAGGTTCTCTTGGACAGGTATTGTACTGGGGTGCAATTTGTGGTGGACAAGGATTATATGGGGCTTGGTAAGGACGATTCTTTTTGGGAGGTGGAGCTCGATTTTGATTGTAATTTTGTTGTGGTCATGTGTAAAGCTGTGCATTCATCACCACATTATGAGGTGGTGCCACGGCACATGCATCATGGTGTTGGTATTAATGTTGTGGGGTCCTGGGCGGCCTGTATGACAAGTTAAATGACCTGCGAGACCCCCCCGAGCTCGAAGCATCAGGGCTCCCTCTTCTCTATTTTTCCTGTTTGCCAGACCCCCGAGCTATTCTAGATGGCTTTGACATGGCCTTGAGGGACGCTTGAATCAGTATTCTTCCCTTCTTCAAACAATTCTCGACCATCTCTCTAATTTTTATTGTCTCAGCAAATAGTTTCCCCATAGCAGACATCATGTTTTGAAAGTAGTCTGACTCTTGGGCTTGTAGGAAAACTGTAACCAATTACGCTTCATCCATTGGAGACTTTACCCTGGCGGCTTGTTCCCACCACTTGACATCATATTCATAGAAACTTTCTGTAGGTTTCTTTTTTAGATTGGACAAAGAGTTTCTATCAGGAGCAATGTCCACATTGTACTGGAACTGGCGGACAAAGTCTTTAGCCAAGTCGTCCCGCACATGCCAATGGGCGATCTCCTAGTCCATATACCATTCGGAGGCTATTCCTACCAGACTCTCTCCAAAATAAGCCATTAAAAGCTCCTCTCTTCCACCAGCGCCCCTTAGCTGGTTGCAATAACATTTTAGATGAGCAATCGGGTCTCCATGCCTGTCTTACTTTTCAAACTTTGGTGTCTTGAAGCTAGTTGGCAAGTGGACATGGGGAAACATGTACAGGCCAGAGTAGGAGACACTCTTTTGGTCACTCAGGCCCTACATATTCTTTAGGCTTTGTTTCAAGCTTTTCATCTTCTGAGCCATTTCTTCCTGCTCGGGATTCTTGACTATTCTTTCTTGTTCAGCCGAAAACTCATATTGTGGAGGTTGGGTATATGATTCTAGGGTGACATAGGTCATGTGCAGTTGAAATTGTGGATCCTATAATGTAAAGTCGGAGGCTCAACATACGGCCTGGGCACAGTTGGTGGTACCGTGGTTAAGACTGGTGCTACAGGGAACATGGATGGCGGTGCTCTGGGATGGGCGCCTGGGGACGAAACATAGAAGGCATTCCAGGAACATTAGTTGGCATTGACGAGTATCCACATGGGATAAACGGATTGGACATAGGGACGTCGGTTGCCCCGCCTGATTTCAGGATCAACCCGGGAATCCTAGGTATTGCACTCGGTGGTTCCCTCTTGTTAGACCATCTGTCCCACATTTCTAGCATACGGAGGCATAGAATTCTATTCTCTTCATTAGTAGATGACTTTGGTTGTGGAATAGCCAGTGTCGGGCTATCCACGAGGTTGATAATTGGCAGGTTACTTTCGGAAGTCATAAAAACCTTTCCTTTTAATCTAGTGAAGTATGGATGGGAAGTCAAATTACCAACAAAACCAACAACCTAAACAGAACCTTGCTAGTTGGCACAGACAACAACCTTGTTAGTTTGAGGCATTTAACCTATAAGAAATCGCACGTTGGGATGCAATGCACCTAAACAGTTAAACGCTTCTATAATGTGTTTGAACGGTTGCATGTTTTATCTCGGCTTTCATTATCCTTTTCCACTCTATACCTCTTTTCTTTCCTTCACGCTCTCTTTTGGTTTTAACGCTCTCTTCTGGTTTTACTGTTCTCTTCACGCTTGGTTTTTCTCCTCTTGTTTTTGTCACCCTTTGTTTTTTTCTCTTTTGTTTTTGGCACTCATTCGTTTTTTTCTCTTTTTTTCTTTCTTTTTTTTTACTCATTTTTTTAATGGCCATGATCGCATCCGATGGGGATTGCCGATGCTGCATGAATCAGACCATTACGTAGTTCAAGGCAATAATGTAAAAATAAAACAAAGAAATTTTGGGTTTTCAATATTTCATTAATAAAATCTTTTTGGGTTTTTCATTACAAAGACTCAAAAACATCAACAGTTGACTTTAAAAGGAAAACGTATAGATTTGAAGCAAACTAAAAACAGACTCGAAATGGACAAAGGACAACAAACTCGAAGCAAGAAAAGTAAACTACAGGCTCGATAATCGAAATGATTGATACAAAAAAATATGACTCTCAAACTCTAATCAGGGTCCCAGGTGACATCAGTCAGGCACGGCGCAGGCTCGGCTGTGAACTCATCATGAAGGAACTCTAGGTCGGCCATGACCTTACGAGCGAAAGCCAACACTGAAGCAAATAACATAGCTTTAGTCATATCCTTACATTTATTGCATTTCATCGCGGTGTACTCAGTTATTTCTTTTATTCTAAGCTTAGTAGCTTTCTGTTCCTGGAGAAACCGTATAATTTGTTATTCTCAGGCTTCCACTGCTCGCATAGACCCGTTGTTCTAGTTTAGCAAATTCAACACGTACCTTTCCGACATGTTAAGCAACATGAATGCTCCCTCTCCTTGTTAATGTCTTTCACTTGTTGACCCATTTCATTTTCAAGGATGACCAACACTTTTCTTAAACGCGCGGCCTCTTCGTCATGATTTTGCTTTGCTTGGCAGGCTAACCTCGTGCAGTCTTCCACATCTTTCCCTAATTGGACTATCCTTGCCCAAGATTTTGCTAAACCTTTTTTGGCCTTTGTTAGATTGGTCGCATGGTCGTACACCTTTTGCCTCAAGCTGACCATGATTCTTTGGTCACTTCTTACGGGCGTCTGGGTGGCTATTTTCATTTCCCAGAGTTGGGCTCGGAGGACCTCATTTTCTCGAGATAACCTTTTCTTCTCTCCCTCATTTTCGGTGGCTTGCAAGTCACTCTCAAATTTAATAGCTCTCACATGATTCTCTAATTTGTTGATGGTGGACCGGTATTCTTTCTCTTTGACTACCCAAGCACTGTTCTTGCGCTTTATCAACAAACTCCTAGACATGGGGCCTTGTAGCTGGCCTTGTGGACTCATTGTGTCACGACCCAATTCCCACAATAGGTCGTGATGGTGCTCAAATGTCGCCGTCAGGCAAGCCAACGGTGAACTACCAACTTAATTACTTATTTTATTATTTTTGAAATCATGAATATTATTAGATAAGAAAATTAATGTATTAGAAAATCGTAGATACATACAATTTAAATAAAATATAAAGTAAAAGTATGTCGATGTCAAGAAAAACCATAAACAAATTCTAGAACATCCTAAAAACTCAGTGTCACAAGTGCATGAGCATCTGCTAAAGAGTGCAATAATAATACAACATCTGTCTGGGATATAAAATAGACAGGATCAAGTAAATAAATAAGATGGAGACTCTGAGGGCCGCGGTGCGTAGTATAGAAATCATCTCACCATAAAGTTCCCTTAGCAGTTGCGCCTACGCGCAAGGATGACCGCCACATGAACCTATCAGACCCTGCACGTTTAGTTCAGTAGTGTAACATGAGTACATAAATTAATGCGTACCCAATAAGTATCTAGCCTAACTCCAAAGAAGTAGTGATGAGGGGTCGACATCGACACTTACTAGTTATCCAATAACCAAAATACAAGAATTATATGAAGACATGAAATACAACAACATCAATAGAATAAGAAACAGTAATTAACGTGAGCCTTTAACGAATTATCAATTTAAAATTTCCATATAGTACATGTCATCTCAACAAATAAGAATCATCAAGTAATTTGTCCAATCTCCGATCACAAGGGGATATCATGTAATTTTCAAGTTCAATCAAGAGGAAAAATCTCGTGGGTATTCGGACTCCTAGCGATTTTACACATGAATTATGCCGAGGTCGGCCTGATCCATATACTTGTCTACATACACTGCAGAGGTTGTACGGCCCGATCCATGGATGCATCTCATATATACATATACTGCCGAGGCATTCTGCCCGATCCCAAGAAGAGAATAAACTTATCGAATTACGGGCCACGTGTTTGCAACACAAGAACAAGAACATAAAGTAAGCATGACTTTTACCAACTATCAAATATCTTGCCAAACAACTCAGAGTGGTGAAGCTCGGTCCAACATAATCCCAAATGAATTCCCATAATAAATTCAAGTAATTAAACTAACAAATTGAGTTCAGATAATACAAATATTGCATAATAATATCCTAAGTCTACCCAGATATAAACATATTTTTAGCTACATACGAACTCTCGTCATCTCGTCATCTCGTGCGTACGTAGCCCCCACAACTAGTAGCACATAACAATATAATACCTATGGGGTAGTTTCCCCCTCACAAGGTTAGACAGGAGATTTACCTCTCTTCGCTGTCCCATAACCAACTCCAATGCCTCTCTAACACCTCAACCCGATGCACATCAACCCGAAACTAGTCAAACAACGTGCAAATCAATAAAATATATTCCAATAATCACAATTAATCAATTTATAATAATTCTCAACTCCGGTCGGAAAGTCAACAAAGTCAACCTTGAGCCCACGTGCTCGGATTTTTGAAAATTTTGGAAGATAAACATTACCCAAGATCCACGAACTCAAATATATATATAATTTATTCCTAATTCCATGTCCAATTTCGTGGTCAAAATCCAAAAATATAATTTCTAGGTTTTCTTCCAAAAATTCTACAATTTCTATCAGTTTTTATGTTATAATCTATATATAATCCATTTATTTAACTTGAAATAAGTAGGAATAACTTACCTTATGATATATGGCGAAAATGATCTTCAAGAATCACCCGAAATCGCCTCACATGTGCTCCAAGAACTTAAAAGTGAAGAAATAAGCTCAAAATTCCGAAATTAGATGTTAAATACACCTTCCATGCCTTCTTCTTCGCGATCGCGGTCACTAGCCATGCGATCGCAGTTACAAATGTTCCAGCATCGGTTTCGTCATCGCAATCGCGGCAAAAGTTCCGCGATCGCGATGTATAAATTTTGTTTTCTTCTTCATATACACCCTTCGGCATAATGGTCATAACTTTTTGTACAAAATTTCAAATGACAAACAGTTTAATTTTCTGAAAACTATATTCAAAGAGCTACAATTGTTATTTTTGAATCATCCCTAAATTCCTTATATATTGCAAGATATAAGCTCTCGAACTTAGACTACTGACGGCAGAAATTCCTTCTACGCGATCGCGACTTTCCTTCCGCGATCGGGATTCACAAGGCCTTGAATAAAATTTGCTCTTCGTGATCGCGGTCCAGACCTTCGCGATCACAATTCACACCCCTGGCATTAGATATCAGCATTTCAAAAGGGCCTAAAAGTGATTCGAAAACATCCCAAAACTAACCCGAGGTCCGAGGAACCCCGTCCAATCATTTTAACAAGTTTACATACCCTATGTAAATTTGTTCAAAGGCTAGAAACACGAATTACAACATCAAAACCAAGAATTAAAGGTCAAACTCAATTTCTTAAACTTGCCTTGATGCTTTACCAAATGCGTCCGAATCCCACTTAGACATTCCGAAATGACACCAAATTTTACATACAAGTCATAAATCACAATATGAACCTATTCCAAGGTTCGGAATACCTAACGAATATTGATAACACCAAAGTCCACTTCAAATCAAATTTAAAAAATTTTAAAACCTTCAAAATGCCAACTTTCTACATTAGTCGCTAAAATGCTCCCGGACCAACCAATATTGAACTCGAGAATATACACAAGTCCATAATCATCATACAAACCTATTGGAACTTTCAAATCCCGATTCCGATGTCATTTACTCAAAAGTCAAACATTGGTCAACTCTTTCAACTTAAAGCTTCCGAATTGAGAATTTTCCTTCCATATCAACTCCTAACTTTCCAAAATTCAAATTCGACTACACGCACAAGTCATAGTACATGAAGTGAAGCTACTTAAGGCCTCAAACCGCCGAAAACGCGCTAGAGCTCAAAACGACCGATCGGATCGTTACACATCGTTCACTGTAATTCTTTTTCCATACCAGGAGGCATACCCAGGTTCAACCTCGCCTTTCAACAAATCAATTACTCAGGTGTTTGACCCTATTATTGGCACTCACTCCAAATTTGGCAAACTACATCTTCAGGAAATTGAGCATCAGAACATATTTCGACCACGTGAATACTAAAGTCCTCATCTTTGGGAACTATCTAGAACCTTCCCAACTATCTCAAAACCCGATATTGAGCATACGACTGGATACTACGAAGACCCATCAAAAGAAAATAATGACCGGTGGACGACATATGAACAATCTCATCAATAGGAAGCCAACCCAATGTCCATTCCATCTGATCTGCGGTCAATGAACGAAGGCAGGTGATCCAGGACCTGACTCCCTCTGGTATCACAAAACCTGTAACTCTTGTTCCTAATTCTTCTATGCAACTGCCCCTGGTAGAACCATAATTTATGTATCTGGGACGGTGAAAAAGGTGCTCAATCATCCACATCTGTAATAGCAAGTTGCAACCCTCAAAAAACTTGATTCTGGCCTTGCAAGAGGTAAAGGCTTGGAATATATTCGATACAATCATAGGCACGAGGGTGCTTTTGGCTTGGGTAGTCAGAACATGGACAACTCCGGATAAGCGTAGATCAATATGCCCATCCTCTCTTGGGAATATCAAAGTGCTTAAAAATACCACCATGAAGGCAAAACACCTATGCAATTCCCACTTGGACCGGTTACCTTTACTGCAAAGCCCACTTTTTAGGTTCTCAAATCTCCCTAGGTGCCCGTAACGCTAGTATAGAAAATGAAAACTTGCAAAAACCACCAGCCATATTCGCTGTCCTAATTTGCCTATTTATGTTAAAGAGGTCTAAAAATTTCTAGGGAGTGCGGTCGTTGGGGATACTAAATACTTGTGCCTCAGTCCCTCCGTACTCCTAGAATAGCCTGCCATCTTTTCTAGAGTAGGTGTAAGCTCAAAATCTGAGAAGTGAAATACATTGTGAGCTAAATCTCAGACTGACACTATTGCCTCTATCGAATCACTTCTAGGATGAATCTTTAACAGTTTAGTAAGTGCACCCAAATACTAATTAACTCAAACTGATCCTGGTTTCCCTAAATCTTCCCACCATATGTGGAGTGTCAATGGGATCTGGTCCACAACCCTCAAAGGTAAATTTTGAACAGTGCTCATTCTGTACATTTAAAGGACAAAAAGGGTTAACAAGGTGAACTCATTTCGAAAATAGTCATGGAAAACACAAATTTGTTCAAAACAAAAAGTGGCTACTTTTGCAAATACGGCCCTTCAGCACTTCGGGAGAAAGATTTTAGGATTGTGCTTACTAAATGGCGTAAATTTGAGGAAAATGATCAAATGTGCCTATTCTTGCAAAAATGGCCTTCCGGCGTCCCGACAGGATATTTTAGGCTATTTGGAAAAAAACGATTCACTTGTCTTTATTTTGAAAATTTTACTGCATTTTGTATTTTTGATTATTTTTGGAAAACGGGACCGAACCTAATGAAGGTTACCTACATATCTCACATTCGGTGAGAATCAGACCCCAGCAGTTTGTAAGTATTGGCAAAATCGGGAAAACATGACATTTGAAAATTTTGGCTCATTTTGAAATGACCTCTTTCTTTCAAAAATTAGGCAGAGTTTCAGGATATTTTCAAACACCGAGATTTTTGGAAATCGGGTAAATTTTCTCTCTCCTACATCTCACTCCTGACTTTCTTGATATTCTTTCCCTATTCTAGAAGTCGGTCAACATACAAGCCGGAACAAATATATGCACAAGTAGCACGTAAAATGTATCAGGATGGCCTTTTAATTTTGGGTGCACCTGTCCTAGACAGACCCAACCTCTATGTTGAGTCCCAAAAGTCAAATGTACATGATGCAAATAAGCATACCTACTAAGGATCCGGCATGAGGCTATGTTCTTTTAAATTTAAACCTTAACGGTGTGGAGTTCTAGACCTGGCTTACCCGAGCGGACAACTCGAGCAAAGGAGGAGGCAACGTAGTGGGAACCAGAAGTCCATCCGAATTTGTAATCAATCCAATCCTCGTTCTAAAATTAGGGTGTTGACACTGCTAACAGAAAAGAAGTCATGCCAGTGCGCGCTTCCTTGAAGATTTAGAAGACTTAGAGAGAAGAAGGGCGGCATAATAGTTTTATATACAGTTCACGACAATATCAAAGCAGCATTTAGCATATTAGGCTCAGACAAATAATATCATACAATCACAAGTAGCCAAGTATAGCAGTTATCTAAGCTCGAATTCTGAACCCTGAACCAAAAGTTTTGGATTCGTTCCCCAATAGAGTCGCCAGAGTTGTCATGCCTCCTTTTTGCGGGAAAAGAGTTTTTCCAATTAAAGTAACATTATTGAAATGAGATTATTTATTTTATTGAAGATTTTTCACTTGGAATAATTATTAAGGTGTTCCAAGTCATCGATCTTTTTAAAATCCCAATTCAAGGAAAGTTTGACTCTGTTTAAGTCTGCGAAACACAGAAGACCGGATAAAAAATTATGTTAACCCGGAAGAAGGTATTTTCGGATTCCGTGGTTTTAGCACGGCATCTTTACAATCATACTCGGCTTAGTTATCTAATTATTACATATTTTAGAACCTATGTGCATTTTAACCTTTTATCTCTTTTATTATATATTTAAATATTTTTTAGTATTTATGGAGTTATTTTAAACAGGTTACGATGTCGTACACTTGTTGTCTTATACACGCCGTAAATCGCGCTACGTGAAACGCACACGCAATTTATGACATAATTAATTTTATTATTACATTAAAGTTATGAGATCAAGACACGCGAACATGCACTTGAATTTGAAATTAGGTGTCACAGTTATATCACAGGAATCGTACCCATAATCATGATAAATTTTAATTAAAGCGCGCCTAAAACAAACTATGATGCTCAAAGATTTAATTACCTATATACAGTAGTTTGAGATTGCTCAATGATTTATCATGGAAAGATTGACGTAAATGTCCAAAGTTACACTAAATTTGGGCTTATTATTTAATTACTGAATGCTGGAACTCTGGGTTGCTTATGTATTTGATTACGTTGGAAAACTACTATCTTCGGGACATATTATCAATTGATAATAAAAGGAGAATTGGTTGGAATGGCTTATTCCTAGGCCTAGCGTGCCTTTAATAACATTGGGGATCAACTAAAAGGGGTAATGGGCTCAGGTGGAAATCCCAAAGCATGTCAGCCCCTTGGATATGGAACAGCGAACCGAGATGGGCCTAAAATTGGACCTAAGCGAATGTAAAACCCAAAGCATGTTTGACCCTAGTTCAGAAACCACTACATTTGAGCCAGCCCAACAGCTACTAGAGACGGGATTCTCCAGCTTACGAATTCCATTTCAAAATGCAATAAGAATTAACAGATCACATGATAGAGTAAAGACAGTTACATACATTTTTCAGAGATGAACACATATTCATTTGAATTTAAAATTACGACAGGCTACAATTTCTAAACCCATGAGTAACTGCATAGTTAAACCAAATAAATGCTGGCTCATATCGATTTTAAGAAAAACGTCTCAAGCCTAGCCATAAACTGCTACCAAATTGATTCTGCAAATTTAACATTACTAGAGATAACATTACTAGAGATCATTATTACATGGCCAAATCCAACTGAATTACCACGCAACTAATCAATTTTACAGAAGAATTTCAAACTCTAGGCTAGAATATTATTCAACTTAAGATTAATTATTGTACAGATAGTCACTCCATGCTTGTTTAATATTCCAAAACTATTTAAAAATGGTTAAACTCATGCATTGGGTAAAGCCTTTCTAGTCTCACATTAACCCAGAAATTGCAACTTCAAATCCTATTCCAAATGAATAAATAATATCCTTATTTCAGCACAGTCAAACACACAGATTCTTATCAGAATTATTTATTAGGACAATATTGAACTAAATCGCATTTGCAATTAACAGTGAATAACGTTTCTAACACATAGGTGAATTAATAACGGTCAGGATACGAGTTGTATTCACCAGATAAAAACAGTAACAATTCTAGATTTCATGAAAATCAAAAGGGATATTTCATTTCTGCCAAAAACAGTACTCAAATTCAGAACAAATACCTTATTGCACAGTTATCACTTTAAAAAGTCAAATAAAGGCCAAATAGAGAAAATTGAAGCTCAACAGAACAGCACAGCCAACTCCGCAAACAAACAGCTCCTCTACAGCCTCAATTATCACCCGAATTCCAATGAAAATCAAGTAGAAGAGTAGAGGTTGAACTAAACTTTAAATCCTCTTTTGTTTGTTTTTGTTTTCAATTTTTGAAACTCTTTTGTTTCCTGATTTGAGATTCAATTTTTGTGAATCAAGAAATTTGCTTCAGCTATTTTTGAAGGGAGATGTGCCTGTGGATGAAGAGAAAGTCTGTGAATGAATGAAAAGTGTGAGGAGGGTATCTTTTTATAACAGAATTTCCAGTTGTTCTTTCTGTTATTGCCCTTCTTTTTTAACCGCTTATTTTCTGTTTATTACCTACTAACCCCAGTACCCGACCCCCTTTCTTTCTTTTATTGCTAATATGTCCCTTTCTTATCTCTTCTAGAAGCTTCATAACAGTTAAAAAAAATATTTTCTTCATTTTGAATCTCCTGAATAGCCCCTTAAACTTTTGTAAATTACATTCAACCAAACTCCTGCCTGGGCCTTTGGCCAACAGGCCCTCAACCTTAATGGGTCTGTCCATCCAAATAAGCCCAATTTCGTTTAAACTAAACCAATCAAACCAACAAACAGGAGTGCAACTAATTTGTGTTGCAACTTGGCAAATTAAACCAGTAATTCAACAGAGATAATTCGACTTAATTAACGAGTAATTGATTACCAATCTAGAGGAGAGAATACAATATTTAAACTGTAATTATTTAAACCAATATGGCACCTCAGCCTGAAAAATATTTATTTATTTTTCTTCATCTTCTTTTTCAAATGTAACTATTTGTCGTTTCACCAACAATTTTAAAGGTAGAAGTTTACTCTCTTTATGAGATGAAAAGACAAAAACTTTTCTACATGTTCTAATTTAGCGATGAAAAGTAGGAGTACCTAGCAGGTTTACAAGCAAATTAGGTAATGAATATTAACATGTTATAATGAGAGTTATGAGGTAATTGGTACCAAAATTAATAGCTTATTTTATAAAAAGAAATATCATTCGGTACTCATAAACTTTTTTGATACAGATTGAAACACTTTATCTAATGATTCATGTTCTACTAAAGGTTATATTTTCACTTCTGGTGGTGGTGCTATTTGTTGAAAAAATAATAATTGCTAACTCTACCATGGAGGCTGAACTAATTTCTTTTGCTTCAGCTAGTGAAGAAACAAATTGGTTGAGCGATTTATTATTTCAATTTTCTTATTTTAAATAATTAATTCTTCCAATTTTAATTTATTGTAATATAGACCGCTGCTATTTGGTAGAGTACAAAACCATTACTACAACGGTAAATGCAGACCTATAAGGAGAAAATACGGTGTTGTGTGATCATATTTGACAAGTGATACCATTAATGTTGATTATATTAAATTTTGTGATAATCTTATTGATCCACTAACTAAAGCCTTAGCAAGAGAAAGGGTCTGGAGTACATAGAGGGAGATCATATTGAAGCTCATAAATTATTAAGTCATATATAAGGAAACCCAACCTGGGAACTAGAGATCTTAAAACCAGGTTTAATAAGAAGAACGAATCATATGATAGCATTATGAAGTGCCAGTATTATATTTATTTAAATTATGAAATAAACTATTGGTCTTATGACTTTGCGTAGATATAAGGCCCTGTAAAATTTCGCAAAGGAATTTTAGGTTTCGTGATGCGGAGGTAGATTTATGCATTGATGATTGTAGAAATTCTTCGCGGCAACCTTTTGAAGTTGAACAGTGCGTTAGGTAGTTGAAGAAAATCTTCGAAAGTGTAGGGCATTTCTGCAGTTCATTCTACGATCACAGAATCACTCTACGGGCCACAAATCTGCCGCAGAGTGAAGCAGAAACTTGAACTAAATTTTAGGACCATTGTGCGGTTATGCTGCCGCACAACTATTTTGTAGGCCGCAGATCCCATCGCAGAACCAGCATGAGAAATTTTCGAAGAAGGTTCTGCAGTCCATTATGCGACCGCAGAATAGGTCTGCGGACTGTAGACTAGTCGCAGAGTGAGGCAGAATCGCCCAGTTCCATAGGACAATTGTGTGGTCCATTATACGGACAACACAAGCATTATGCGGTTGCATATGTGACCACAAATATGTGACGGTGCTCCATTTTCTGATTTTTATAACCCGATCCCATTTTTATAAAAAAGGCTTTGGGGGTCAATTTTAAAGGTTTCATCTAATATTTTTAGAGAGAGCTGAGAGTATCTTACAGAGAGAAAGAGAAGATCTAGACATTTTGTTCATCAATCCTTGCTCAAGGCTTGAAGATTTCACAAGGATCTTGCTAGGGCTTCAAAGAGGTAAGAATTTCTTTCTCCAATTCTTCAATTTTGAGTTTGAAGTAAAAGATGGGTGATTGGGAGTAATTCCTGGGTGTGAGAATATTATGTATACATGCATGTACTAATAAGGCTTGTGGGAAGATTATTAACCTCAAATAAGTAAAGATTGGGTTGTGGAATGAATGAAATCTTGTAGAAGAACCTTGTGGCCAAATTTGCACACCTAGTGTATGATAAAATGCTCAAATAAGCTGAAACTATGAATATCTTCCTAATTTGTTGTAATGACCCGACCGGTCATTTTTCTTCCTAGATCTTCGTTCCCCTAAATAAGACTCCCCGTATATGCTTTTACTTTTTTATGACTTGTGGGGATGGTTAGTTCGGGTTGAAATTGGAACACTTGGTTCCTTGGCTTAGCCTTAAAAGGCTAAGTTTGACTTTGGTCAACATTTTTATTAAACGACCTCGAAATCGAGATTTGATGGTTCCAATAGGTTCCTATGATGATTTTGAACTTAGGCGTATGTTCTAATAGGGTTTTGGATGACCCGGGAGCATTTCGGCGCTTAATATTGGAAGTTGGCACATCGAAGGTTTTAAAGTTCTTTAAATTTGGTTTGGAGTAAGTTTTTGTGTTATTGAGGTCCGTTTGAAATTCCGAGCCTGAGAATAGTTTTATATGGTGATTTAATACTTACACGCAATATTTGGTGTCATTCCGAGTAGTTTAAGTATGTTTCGGTGCGTTCCGGGTAAGTTGGATTAACTAGAAGTTCATAAGTTGATTCTATTGGTTTGGTGTATGATTCTTAGTTTTAATGTTGTTTTCCGCATTCCGAGGGTGCGAGCGAGTCCGTTTTATGATTTCAAACTTGTTAGTATGTTTGGGCGAGGCCTCAAGGGGCCTCGAGTGCCATCCGGATGATGCACAGATCGAATTAGGACTCAAAAGGGCTGCTGGTGCACCAGGTCTGGTGTACCCACACCTGCGAGATTTTTGCCGCAGGTGCGAGTCTGCAGATGCGAGTCAATTACCATAGAAGCGGCTTGGGGCATTTGGACCAGTGGCCGCAGAAGCGGAGAACCACGCGCAGTAGCAGCCTCGCTTCTACGAGGAATAGCCCGTAGGTGCGGTAAATTCGCAGATGCGCCTGGCCATCCACAGAAGCAGGACTGCGGAAGCGGGACCGCAAAAGCGGTAACTGTCCACAAAAGCGGCCAGTGCTGGCCTGGGGAATTTCCACAGAAGCGGACCTTTCTCCGCAGAAGCGGTGTCACAGATGCGGCCCAGTGACCGCTGGTGTGAAAGTCTAGAAGGCAGTGAGGTTCATTAAAGTCGAGAGTTAAACCATTTTGACTCATTTTCTTTCATTCATTAGGCCATTTTGGAGCTCTTGGAGAGGGGTTTTCACCTAACACTTGGAGGTAAGTAAATTCTATCTAATGTAAGTTAAATACATAGATTAAGGGTAAATTTTAACATATAAAATTGTGAAAATTATGGGTTTAGATGAAAAATTTAGATTTTGATAAAAATGGGATTTAACCAGGAGAATGGTTATGGGCTTGAGTGAAAACTATATATTTGAGTTCGTGAGGTTATGGATAACAACTTTCTTCGAAAATTTTTGGAATTCGGGCACGTGGGCCAAGGAGTGTATTTTAAGAACCTTCCAATTTGGGTTGGCTAATTACTCTAATAGTTAAAGTATGAATTTTTGGAATATGTATTGATTAATTTGTATAACATTTGACTAGTTTTGGATTGTTCGGCACGAGATGAGGCTTTGGAGCGAAATTGTGACCGAAAAGTGAGCCTTGAGGGGAGGTAAGTCTTTTGTCTAACCTTGTAAGAGAGAACTCATCCCTTAGGTGTATTTTTGTTGTGAATTATATGTGTGGGGAGCTAAGTACGCACTAGGTGACGAGAGTCTATGCGTAGCTATATTCTATATGATGTCCGGGTAGTCTTAGGCTTACACTATGCCTTGTTTGCTCTATTATGCTAGTCATGCATATTAATTGTCTTAATTAGAGCTGTGATTAAGGATTTTTAATATTTAAAGTTTCTAGTTTGAACATCCTATGTTTGGGAAGAATTGAAGGATTTTATAATAACTCTGAAAATTTCGTGTTCACTCGCGTCGCAAGTATTTTCGCGGGCGAGGTAAATTTCCTCTACTCTCATGGGAGCGGACCGTTCGCCTCGGCAGGTTAATAGATGCATCTATGGTTCGTGTCATTCAACCCTCGCAGTGCATAGTATATTTCAAGATCGGGTTGTACGACCTCGGCATAACTCGTGCATGATAATACTCGGAGCCTAATTTTACTTGATATTATTTTATGGCTTGAGCGGTTATGATTAATTAAATGACAGGAATTGTCTCGAAATTTGTTGATAGTGAAAGAATTATTATTCTTTGCTTGTTACCGAGTTGTATTAATTGTTTTACATAATCCATGTTTATTTATAATTCCTACATTTTATTGTTAGCCCATAGTAAGTGTCGAAGTCGACCCCTCGTCACTACTTCTTCGAGGTTAGACTTGTTACTTACTGGGTACACGTTGTTTATGTACTCACACTACACTTCTGCAGTAATCGTGAAGGTTCTAAGGCAGGTGCATCTGGTAGTCACCCCTGCACACACCCTTGATACCCCGAGACTGAGCGGTGTGAGCTACCTTCTGAGCCGTTCTGCAGCACCCAAAGTCTTTCTTTTGTGTTTTGCTTTCTATCTACTTCATCTCGGACAGTAGTTTTGTACTTTGTATATTCTACTAGTAGCTCATAAACTTGTAACACCAGGTCTTGGCACACACACTAGTAGACTCTATGATTTTTTTGGGATTTTCACTATTGTTATGATTGCACTTAGCTGCTTTCGTCCTATTTATTTAAATTTGCCGTTTCGTAACCATTTAATTAATGGAAATCTAATTACTTGAGAACTTATTAAAAGAGAAATCACGCGGTTAGTTCATTGTTGGCTTGCCTAGCGATGGAGCTGGGCGCCATCACGGCCTATAGGAGAATTGGGTCGTGACAACATTGTATTAGAGCACTAGGTTCACGTAGCTCTCACAAGTTATGAGCAGGCCTATTAGAGTCTTGCGGATCTGTGTGGAGACCTCCGTACTTATCTTCTAGGGGCTATAGGTTGTTAGGAAATTACTCTTTCTTCATCTCCTATCGTGCAGTTGATGTCGTACTAAGTATCTTTCTCTTATTCTCTCGCATATAGTGAGAACGCGCGCAACGGATGTTCCAGACCCTGGAGCAGCTACTCCCCCTGTTGCGGGAGGCCGAGGCAGAGGCCGAGGGAGGGCTCCAGCCCGTAGTAGAGGACGAGGACGTCCAAGAGTTATCCCAGCAATGCCACCAGTGGATCCAGTAGAGGTTCCTATTATTGAGGAGCAGCGCAAGGTGCCTGCAGCAGAGCCAGTCCCGGTGGATTTCATGTCCATGCTGGGATTTCAAGAGTTCATGGGCCGTATGCTACGGTTCATGGATTCTGTGACTCAGGCTAGTTTATTTCCAATAGGCCCTGCCACATCTCAGGCAGGAGGGAGAGCACAGACCCATGGCGCTCAGGCTCCAGGGCATGCAGTTGCTGTATATCAGACCCCGAGCGCACTACCCGTAGGCGGAGCTCAGCCAGTTGCAGCAGCTATACTTGAGCCCACACCAGCTGCGGCCGGCGATCTGCATAGGCTTTGGACAGATGGACCAGGCTACAGCCTCCTGTCTTTGGAGGTAAGCGACACGAGGACCCCTAGGACTTTATTGATCGGTTGCCGCGTATTTATGACTTGCTTGACCAGTTGCAAGGTGCTAGGGTGTTCTTTAAGATCGACTTGAGATCGGGGTACCATCAGCTAAAAATTCAGGATTTTGATGTCCTGAAGATGGCTTTCCAGACTAGATATGGCCATTATGAGTTTCTAGTGATGTCCTTTGGCTTGAAAAATGCTCCGGCGGCATCTATGGATTTGATGAACAGAGTGTTCACGCCATATATTGATTCACCTTGAGAGAACATAAGCTATTTAAGTTCTCCAAGTGCGAGTTTTGGTTAGATTCTGTAGCAGTCTAGGGGCATGTTGTATCAGGTGAGGGTATTAAAGTTGATCCAAAGAAGATTGAGGCAGTTCAGAGTTGGCCTTGTCCTACCACAGCGACTGAGATCATGAGCTTCTTGGGTTAGCAAGTTATTATCGTCGGTTCGTGGAGGGCTTTTCATCTATTGCAGCACCCTTGACTAGACTGACCCAGAAGGGTGCTCCATTCCGATGATTCGATGATTGCGAGGGCGATCTTTCAGAAGTTCAAGACCGTATTGACTTCAGCACCAGTGTTAGTGCTGCCTTCCGGTTTAGGGATGTTTACTGTGTATTGCGACACTTCACGTGTTGGTTTGGGTTGTGTATTAATGCAGGAGGCGCGAGTTATTACATATACTTCACGTCAGCTAAATCCCCACGAGAAGAATTACCCTGTACACGATTTGGAGTTGGCTACGATTGTTCATGCACTTAAGATTTGGAGGAATTATCTATATGGGGTGCCCTGTGAGGTTCATGATCGGTCGTTTTGCTTTCTAGATCCCCGTTTTCCTAAATAATACTCCTCATATGTGCATTTATATTTCATGACTAGCGGGGATGTTTAGTTCGGGATTTGGAAAGGTTCTGGTTAAAATTGGAACACTTGGTTCATTAGTTTAGCCTTAAAAGGCTAAGTTTGACTTTGGTCAACATTTTTAATAAATGACCTCAAATCGGGGTTTGATGGCTCCAATAGGTTTGTATGATGATTTTGGATTTGGGCGTATGTTCGGATCGGGTTTTGGATGACCCGGGAGCATTTCAGCGCTTAATATTGAAAGTTGGCACATCGAAGGTTTTTAAGTTCTTTAAATTTGGTTCGGAGTAGGTTTTTGTGTTATCGAGGTCTGTTTGGGATTCTGAGCCTAGGAATATTTCTGTATGGTGATTTAAGACTTGCACGCAGAATTTGGTGTCATTCCGAGTAGTTTAAGTATGTTTCGGCGCGTTCGGAGTAAGTTGGAAGAACTTGAAGTTCATAAGTTGATTCTATTGGTTTGGCATATGATTCTTAGTTTGTTTTCCGCATTCCGAGGATGCGAGCAAGTCTGTTTTATGATTTCAAACTTGTTGGTATGTTTGGGCGAGGCCTCGGGGGGCCTCGGGTGCCATCCGAACGTTACACGGATCGAATTAGGAATCAAAAGGGCTGTTGGTGCACCAGGTCTGGTGTGCCCACACCTGCGAGCTTTTGGCTGCAGGTGCGAGCCCGCAGATGCGAGTCAACTGCCACAGAAGCGGCTTGGGGCATTTGGACCAGTGGCCGCAGAAGCAGAGAACCACGCGCAGAAGCGGCCTCGCATCGGCGAGGAATTGCCTGTAGGTGTGGTAAAGCCACAGATGCGCCTGGCCATCCGCAGAAGCGGTAACCAATCTGCAGAAGCAGCCAGTGCTGGCCTAGGGAATTTCCGCAAAAGCAGACCTTTCTCCGCGGAAGTAGTGCCGCAGATGCGGCCCAATGACCGCAGGTGCGAAAGTCTTGGAGGCAGTGAGGTTCATTAAAGTCGAGAGTTAAAACATTTTGACTCATTTTCTTTCATTCATTGAGTGATTTTGGAGCTCTTGGAGAAGGGTTTTTACCTAGCACTTGGAGGTAAGTAAATTCTATATAATATAAGTTAAATACAAAGATTAAGGATGGATTTTAACATGTAAAATTATGAAAGTTATGGGTTTAGATGAAAAACCTAGATTTTGATAAAAGTAGGATTTAACCACGAAAATGTTTATGGGCTTGAGTGAATACTATATATTTGAGTTCGTGAGGTTATGGCTAACAACTTTCTTCGAAAATTTTCAGAATCTGGGCACGTGGGCCCGGGGATGGATTTTAGGAGCCTTCCAATTTGTGTCGAGTAATTATTCTAATAGTAAAAGTATGAATTTTTGGAACATGTTTTGATTAATTTATATAACATTTGACTAGTTTTGGATTGTTCGGCACCGAATTGAGGCTTTAGAGCGAAATTGTTACCGAAAAGTGAGCCTGGAGGCGAGGTAAGTCTTTTGTCTAACCTTGTAAGAGAGAACTCATCTTCTTAGGTGTCTTTTTATTATGAATTGTATGTGTGGGGAGCTACGTATGCACTAGGTGATGAGAGTCCGTGTGTAGCTATATTCTATATGATGTTCAGGTAGTCTTAGGCTTACACCATGCCTTGGTTGCTCTATTATGCTAGTCATGCATATTAATTATCTTAATTAGAGTTGTGATTAAGGATTTTTAATATTTAAAGTTTCTAGTTTGGACATCTTATGTTTGGGAAGAATTGAAGGATTTTATAATAACTCTGAAAATTTCATATTCATTCATGTTGCAAGTATTTCCGCGGGCGAGGTAAATTTCCTCTACTCTCATGGGAGCGAGTCGTTCGCCTCGGCAGGTTAATAGATGCATCTATGGTTCGTGTCTCTCAACCCTCGGCAGTGCACAGTATATTTCTAGATCGGGCCATACGACCTCGGCATAACTCGTGCGTAATAATACTCAGAGCCTAATTTTACTTGATATTATTTTATGGCTTGAGCGGTTATGATTATTTAAATGACAGGAATTGACTCGAAATTTGTTGATAGTGAAAGAATTATTATTCTCTCCTTGTTACCGAGTTGTATTAATTATTTTACATAATCCATGTTTATTTATAATTCCTGCATTTTATTGTTAGCCCATAGTAAGTGTCGAAGTCGACCCCTCGTCACTTCTTCGAGGTTAGACTTGATACTTACTGGGTACATATTGTTTATGTACTCATGCTACACTTCTGCACTAACCGTGCAGGTTCTGAGACAGGTGCATCTAGTAGTCACCCCGGCGCACAACCCTGATACCCTAAGACTGAGCGGTGAGCTGCCTTCCGAGCTGTTCTGCAGCACTCAAAGTCTTTCTTTTGTGTTTTGCTTTCTGTCTACTTCATTTCGGACTGTAGTTTTATGTTTTCTATATTTTACTAGTAGCTGACACCAGGTCTTGGTACACACACTAGTAGACTCTATGATTTTTTTTGGGATTTTCACTATTGTTATGATTGCACTTAGTTGCTTTCATCCTATTTATTTAAATTTTCAGTTTCTTAGCCGTTTAATTAATGGAAATATAATTACTTGGAAACTTACTAAAAGAGAAATCACGCGGTTTGTTCACTGTTGGTTTGCCTAGCAATGGAGCTGGGCGCCATCACGGACTATAGGAGAATTGGGTCGTGACATTTGTGTTCAATTTTGTTATGTTTCTAAATAGATTGGGATTGCTAGGATTTTCGAAACATTGTAGTAATTTAAGAAAATCACGAAGCAAGGTATGTTGGCTAAACTCCTCTTTTAGAATTGAATTCCACGGTATTCATGTAATTTATGTAAGCCCCAAGTTGTACATTATAAAATTGGCTATTCCGAATAAGCTTGTGTTGAAAGATATATGTTCAATATGTATCCCAAATGCTTTTATCATGTTATGTTATCATTTGACAATGTGTTCAAAATATGGGTTGTGCATTAAAAGTGTTTCGACTTCAAGTCAAGCTCAAATGAAGGCTATTATGCCAAATTTTGTGAAAAATCTCTATGTGCCTAAGACTCTTAATTGCTCACATGTGTACTACAAACCTTGATTTTGTGACGATCCGACCAGTCGTCTCATGAGTTACCGTTCCGTTTTCCCCATTTATGCTTCATTATGCTTCGTTATCCGTGTTTTATGTGATCGAGTTAAGTAGTTTGCGTTCAGAGTGGATTTGGTAAGAAATGAGACACTTAGTCTCTTTTAAGAAGGTTTAAGTTGGAAAAGTCAACCGGATGTTGACTTATGAGTTAGAGGGCTCGGATGTGAGTTCTGATGGTTCGGTTAGCTTTGAGAGGTGATTTATGACTTAGGAGTGTGATCGGAATTGGTTTGGAGGTCCGGTGTAGAATTAGGCTTGAATTAGTGGAGGTAGTATTTTGGCGATTTCCGGTTGTTAGGCGAGATTTTGATCCGAGGGTCGAAATGGAATTCCGAGAGTTGCTATAGCTTCGTGTGGTGATTTCAGACTTAGGCGTATGTCCGGATTTGAAATTGAAAGTCCGTAGGACAATTGAACGCATTTTGGTGAATGTTGGAAAATGGAAGATTTTTGGAAAGTTTGACCGAGGAGTTGACTTTTTTATATCGAGGTTAGGGTGGTGACAAGTTGGTATCAGAGCCTAGGTTACATAGGTCTCACGAGTCATGAGTGGGGTTTAGTAGAGTCTCGCGGATCGGTACGGAGACGTCTGTATTTATCCTCGAGAGGCTGCAGAACCTTTTAGGAAAAACTTCATATTCTTGAAATTCTTGTCGTGCGAACTTGTTGATCCGAGCACTAAACTTCTGTTATCCTATTCTCTCACATATGGTGAGGACGCGAGCTACCGGACGAGGTCGACGACCACCAGTGCCACCCACTGAGGCCACCAGAGGCTGTGGACGCAGTCGTGGTCGTGGCAGAGGCAGAGCAGCGAGGGCAGCACCTGTTGATCCACCAACTGCCCCAGCTTAGGATCAGGCTCCAGCAGCACCAGTTCAGGCACCAGCTGTGCCTATCGTGATTCCGGGTCTTTAGGAGGCCTTGGCTTAGACCTTATCCGTTTGCACTGGCCTGGCTCAGGCAGTTTCAGCCACCACTGCAGCAGCTACTTCACAGGCTGGGGGAGGCAATCAGATCCCCGCTGCTCGCACACCTGAGCAGGTAGTGCAGGGACTTCAGACGCCGGGGGCACCTCCAGCCCAGCCGGTTGCACCAGCCCAGGAGTTCATGGTACCAGTTATGCCGGATGATGAGCAGCGTCGTCTTGAGAGGTTTGGTAGACTCCAGCCCCCGTTATTCAGTGGTGCTAAGGGCGAGGATGCCCAAGGTTTTCTTGATAAGTGTCAGCGGATGCTCCGTACAGCAGGGATTCTTGAGTCTAGTGGTGTGGAATTTACCACCTTTCAGTTTTCTGGAGTTGCCTTCACTTGGTGGGAGGCGTATGAGAGGCGTAGACCGGTTGGTGCAGCACCCCTTACTTGGAAGCATTTCTCCACTCTTTTCTTGGAGAAGTATGTGCCGCAGTCCCCCAAAGAGGAGCTGGGTAGACAGTTCGAGCGGTTGCGATAGAGGGATATGACTGTGTCATAGTATGAGTCGAGGTTTTCTGAGTTGGCTCGTCATGCTGTCTGGATGGTTCCGACAGATCGTGAGAGGATCAGGAGATTTGTTGATAGCCTTAACTATCATCTCCGTATTCTTATGACCAGAGAGAGAGTGTTGGGTGCTACGTTCGAGGAGGTGATTGATATCGCTCACGAGATTGAGACGGTTCGTCATCAGGAGCGAGAGGAGAGGGAGGCCAAGAGGCCTCGAGGATCGGGCAATTATAGTGTTACTCCTTCGAGGGGCCAGTTTCAGCATGGTAGAGGTCGTTCTTTCAGGCCTGTTCAGTCAGCCCGTCCAGAGTATCGCGGGGCATCTTGAGGTCATGGTTATCATGAGTCGCAGCAGGGCCAGTCATCACTCAGCGCCCTTACAGCTCAGAGTTCAGCTCGTACTCCGTCAGCCCAGGGTTCTTCTATGCCGAGTGCATCTGCTAGACACTCCGGTGCGAGAGGTTCCCTTTAGTCCTCTTCTCCAGCACCAGGGAGTTGTTATGAGTGTGGCGAGATGGGCCACATGTGGAGGCAGTGTCCTCATCGTGGTGCTAGTTCGTCTCAGCAGAGGGGTCAACCCTCGACTTCTGCTCCAGTTACTTTACCACCCACCCAGCCAGCTAGGAGTGGAGGTCAGGCAGCCAGGGGTCGCCCCAGATGGGGAGGTCGATCAGGTAGTGGCCAGGCTCATTCCTATGCTATTCCAGGCAGGACAAATGCCATTGCTTCAGACGCTGTCATTACAGGTATTGTTTCAGTCTGCCACAAAGATGTCTCTGTATTATTTGATCCCGGTTCCACCTATTCTTATGTGTCCTCATATTTTGCTCATTATTTGGGTACGCCCCAGAATTTCTTGCTTTACCTGTTCACGTGTCTACCCCGGTGGGCGATACTGTTGTTGTAGACCGTGTGTACTGGTCATGTGTGGTGACTATTGGGGGTCTAAAGACACGAGTGGGCCTCTTGCTATTGAGCATGGTGGATTTTGATGTCATTTTGGGCATGGATTAGTTATCTCCGTGTCGTGCTATTCTAGACTGTCATGCTAAGACAGTCACTTTGGCTATGGCGGGTGTACTGCGGATCGAGTGGCGTGGTGTGACTGATTATGTTCCTAATAGAGTGATATCGTTCTTGAAGGCCCATCGTATGGTTAGGAAGGGTTTCCTTTCATATCTAGCTTTTGTGAGGGATGTTGGAGCTGAGACTCCTAGCATTGATTCTGTTCCAGTTGTGAGGGATTTTCCCGATGTATTTCCTGCAGACCTGTTGGGTATGCCACCGGACAGGGATATTGATTTTGGTATTGACCTGGTGCCAGGCACTCAGCCCATTTCTATTCCGCCGTATCGTATGGCACCAGCAGAGTTGAAAGAATTGAAGGAGCAGCTTCAGGAACTCCTAGATAAGGGGTTCATTTGGCCTAGTGTGTCACCTTAGGGTGCGCCGGTTCTGTTTGTGAAGAAGAAGGATGGCACCATGAGAATGTGCATCAATTATAGGCAATTGAACAAGGTAACAATTAAGAACAAATATCCTTTGCCTCGCATTGATAATTTATTTAACCAGCTTCAGGGAGCGCGAGTGTTCTCCAAGATTAATCTCTGTTCGGGTTATCACCAGTTGAAGATCAGGGATTCAGATATTCTTAAGACTGCTTTCAGGACTAGATATGGTCACTATGAGTTTCTTGTTATGTCTTTCGGGCTAACCAATTCCCCAGTGGCATTCATGTATTTGATGAACAGTGTATTTCGGCCTTATCTAGATTCATTCGTTATTGTATTCATTGATGATATTCTGGTGTACTCGCGTAGTCAGGAGGAGCACGCGGAGCATTTGCGAGTTGTATTGTAGAGATTGAGGGAGGAGAAGCTTTATGCAAAATTATCTAAGTTTGAGTTTTGGCTCGGTTCAGTGGCTTTCTTGGGGCACGTAGTGTCCAGCGAGAGTATTCAGGTTGATCCAAAGAAGATAGAGGCGATTCAGAGTTGGCCTATACCGTCCTCAGCCATAGAGATTCATAGCTTTCTTGGGTTGGCAGGCTATTATCCCCGGTTTGTTCAGGGATTCTCATCCACTGCGTCGCCCTTGACCTAATTGACTCAGAAGGGTGCTCCATTTGTATGGTCGGACGAGTGTGAGAAGAGCTTTCAGAAGCTCAAGACAGCCTTGACCACAGCTCCACTATTGGTTTTGCCATCAGCTTCAGGTTCATATACCGTGTATTGGGATGCTTTGAGAGTTAGGATTGGTTATTTATTGATGCAGGAGGGTAGAGTTATTGCTTATGCTTCTCGTCAGTTGAAGCCCCATGAGAAGAACTATCCCGTTTATGATTTGGAGCTGGTTGCCATGGTTCATGCATTGAAGATTTGGAAGCATTACTTGTATGGCGTATCTTGTGAGGTGTTTACTGATCATCCCAGCCTTCAGCATTTGTTCAAGCAAAAGGATCTTAATTTGAGGCAGCGGAGATGGTTGGAGTTGCTTAAGGATTATGATATCACAATATTGTACCATTGGGGAAAGGACAATGTGGTGGCCGATGCTTTGAGCCGAAAGGCAGTGAGTATAGGGAGTTTGGCATATATTCCAGTTGGGGAGAGACCCTTTGCAGTTGATGTTCAGGCCTTGGCCAATCGGTTTGTGAGATTAGATTTTTCGGAACCTAGTCGGGTGTTGGCTTGTGTGGTTTCTCGGTCTTTCTTATATGGGCGCCATTATGACGATCCGCATTTGCTTGTCCTTAGGGACTGAGTTTAGCATGATGATGCCAGAGATGTGCCCATCGGCGATGATGGAGTGTTGAGGATGCAGGGTCGGATTTGTGTGCCTAATATGGATGGGTTTTTGGAGTTGATTCTGGAGGAGGCCCATAGCTCGGGGTATTCCATTCATACGGGTGCCGCGAAGATGTATCAGGACTTGAGACAGCACTATTGGTGGAGAAGAATGAAGAAAGATATTGTGGGATTTGTAGCTCGGTGTCTCAACTGTCAGCAGGTAAAATATGAGCATCAGAGACGGGGTAGCTTGCTTCAGCAGATGGTTATTCCCGAGTGGAAGTGGGAGTGGATCACTATGGACTTTGTTGTTGGACTTCCACGAGCTTTGAAAGTTCGATGCTATTTGGGTGATTGTGGATCGGCTGACCAATTCCGTGCACTTCATTCCAGTGTGTAATACCTATTCTTCAGAGTGGTTGGCAGGGATTTATATCCGGGAGATTGTTCGGCTGCATGGTGTCCCAGTTTCTATCATTTCAGATAGAGGTACTGAGTTTACTTTGCAGTTTTGGAGAGCCGTGCAGAGAGAGTTGGGTACTCAGGTGGAGTTGAGCACAGTTTTTCATCCTCAGACGGACGGGCAGTCCGAGCGTACTATTCAGATATTGGAGGACATGTTGCGTGCATGTGTTATTGATTTCGGAGGTTCATGGGATGAGTTTCTCCCGCTTGCAGAGTTTGCTTATAACAACAGCTACCAGTCGAGTATTCAGATGGCTCCGTATGAGGCTTTTTATGGGAGGCGGTGTAGATCTCCAGTTGGTTAGTTCGAGCGCGGCAAGGCTAGGCTATTGGGGACTGATTTGGTTCAAGATGCTCTAGAGAAGGTGAAAGTGATTCAGGAGAGGCTTCGTACAGCGCAGTCCAGGTAAAAGAGTTATGTTGATAGGAAGATTCGAGATGTGTCCTACATGGTTGGTGAGAAGGTCTTGCTGAAGGTTTCGCCCATGAAGGGTGTTATGAGATTTGGGAAGAAAGGGAAATTGAGTCCTCGGTTCATTGGGCCGTTTGAGGTGCTTCGGAGGATTTGGGGAGGTGGCTTATGAGCTTGCTTTGCCACCCAGCTTGTCGAGTGTGCACCCGGTATTTCATGTTTCTATGCTCCGGAAGTATATTGGGGATCCGTCTCATGTTTTGGACTTCAGCACGGTTCAGTTGGATGATGATTTGACCTATGATGTGGAGCCAGTGGCTATTTTGGGTCGTCAGGTTCGGAAGTTGAAGTCAAAGGATATAGCTTCAGTGAAACTGCAGTGGAGAGGTCGGCCCGTGGAGGAGGCTACCTAGGAGACCGAGGGGGAGATGCGGAGCAGATATTCTCACCTATTTGAGGCTTCAGGTATGTTTCTTGACTCGTTCGAGGACTAACATTTGTTTAAGTTGGGGAGGATGTGACGACCCGGCCAGTCGTCTCATGAGTTACCGCTCCGTTTTTCCCATTTCTGCTTCATTATGCTTCGTTATCCGTGTTTTATGTGATCGAGTTGAGCAGTTTGCGTTCGGAGTGGATTTGGTAAGAAATGAGACACTTAGTCTCTTTTAAGAAAGTTTAAGTTGGAAAAGTCAACCGGATGTTGACTTATGAGTTAGAGGGATCGGATGTGAGTTCCGATGGTTCGCTTAGCTTCGTGAGGTGATTTATGACTTAGGAGTGTGATCGGGAATTGGTTTGGAGGTCCGGTGTTGAATTAGGCTTGAATTGGTGGAGTTAGTATTTTGGCGATTTCCGGTTGTTAGGCGAGATTTTGATCCGAGGGTCGGAATGGAATTCTGAGAGTTACTATAGCTTTGTATGGTGATTTCGGACTTAGGCGTATGTCCGGATTTAAAATCGGAAGTCCGTAGGACAATTCAACGCAGTTTGGCGAATGTTGGAAAATGAAAGATTTATGGAAAGTTTGACCGAGGAGTTGACTTTTTTATATCGGGGTTAGGGTCGTGACAGATTTGAAATGCCTTGTTGTTGATAATAATGATGATGTTTAAAGGTGAAAAAAAGTGAGCATGAAATACTAAATACGGCCGACGTGCCAAGATGATTTTATAATTGTGGCCACTAGTGTCAATGAAATAAAAATATGTGAAAAAAAGTATGAAACAAGATGATTGGTAGAAAAGAATGATGTCGATCCACACATCATTGTTGTGAGACGGCCTAGCCGATCGAATTGTGATCAGATGCCATGCCGCACATATGGTGATGATTGTGCTGAAAATTATAATTGAAATTGTGATTGTGAACGGTGTCATATTGGTACTAAAGATCTCCCAACTTAAAATATGAAAATCTATTTGAACGCTGTCTTGGTCCTAACTTGAGGTTTGATGTTGTTTGAGGCTTCCACTGATATTATGATTGTTCTTGCTTGTATTATTAATCTTTCTATTGAGAGGGTATTTTGTCATTCATATTAGTACTATTCCATATGTACTAACGTCCCTTTTGCCGGGGGCGCTGCATCTTCAATGATGCAGGTGGTTCCACAGCAGGAGACATTGATCAGTGATAGCGGTACACCCTCTTCCCAACTGACTTGGTGAACCCCACTTTATTTCGGGGTTCATGTATCTTTTGTTTCTTGTGTATTTTGTTTGAGGTATAGCCAGGGTCTTGTTGTCGGCACAATCATAGTACTCCTTTGTATCTATTAAAGGCTCCGTAGACATGGTGTGGGTTGTATTGATATTGGGAAAGTCAAGATAGTTATGTTGTATGTGTGTTACATCTTCCGCTTCGAACTATGAGAGTATGTGTAATTTGAGACTTTAAAATGAAGTAACTAATGGTAATGAATTAGTATTGTATACATGATATCTTTATTGTCTAATTAACGAAAATATGTTTTATCTTTATTCATAAGTGAGTTTGGGTATAAAGTATTTAGCAGGCTTGCTTGACCGGATTCACTCCGTTGAGCATCGGTCGCGCTCCCCGAGTTTGGGGCGTAACAGTAAACCTATGTTTTTGGTGAACAGTCACCCAGACCTGGTCACTATAACCTCCTTTGTGAGGAGGCACCCTCACGTAAAACTAATAAAGTTATATAAGTAATTAATTATCACAATTTTATATTAATACACTTAATTTAAGACGGTGTTTGAATTGGCTTTTAGCTGGTCAAACAAGCTTTTTATCACTTTTTAGTTTTTTTTTTGTGTTTGGCGATTCAATAAATAATTAAAATAAATTTAAAATTGCTTAAAATAAGACAAAAGTCATAAATAGCTTTTAGGCTTTTAAGCTATTTTGGGTTGACTAATAATTTTATGTTTGTATCCCTTATAATTTTCGTAATTCCAACATTAATCTCAATTACAAAAGCTCTAGACCTAATGTTACTTTTTTGTTTATTTTTTCTTCACTGGTCGTTTCTTCCATCTCTCGTCTCAATTTCAGCATAACGTTTCTTTCTTCTCCAGCCATTTCTTCCATCTCCTTCTTTCAACTCAAACTTGATTGGATATATGGATATAATTAGGATTTGTGGTGGCAAGGAAGTAAGAGTCCCCTACAACTAGGATGTGCGTTCTAGTACGATGGCTGACTAGTTTTGCCCTCTAATTATAGATTTTTCTACTGATATATAGTGAGTAGTGAGTGGTAGTTCTTGGAAATTCTTTCTTTCGCAAATGGAAGTGGTCTTTAGCACAACACTATTATTCTTGTTTTCTAGATAAAATTAAGGTAAAATACTTCGATTGAACATTACTTCACACATATAATGACGATTAAGATGAGGATACATGGATTGAACTTTAAAAAAAATTGAAAAAGAATAAATATAAAAACGAAAACGCACTCCACCGTCATCATCTTCTCCTTGCCTGAAAATCAATTTCCGGCTAGTTTTTTCCAGCTCTATCTTTTTCTCCAGAAGTTTAGTCTTCTCCTTCTTCATTCTTCTTTTCTAGGCTAGTTTAGTATGGCTGTTTATATAGAGTCCGGAGCCAAATTGACTGGAGAAATGAGCACACTCTTTTGTTGATGGAAATCAACTATTTATATGTGCAAACCAGTTGTTGTGACAGCGGAAGTAGAAGTAGAAAAAGAAAGAGCATAACAGCCCCTTTTTACATAAAGGAGTATTGTTAAGATGGTTTAATATTTTCCTTTCTTGTTCTTCTTTTTTCAAAGGATTGTTAATTTTAATAAATGGAGAAATCCTTCTTTTTAATGGCCTCAAGAAATATGACCATGAGAACAAGTTTCATCATAACATGAGAGGAATCAAAAATATCTTCTTTTTAATGACTAATCAAACAAAAACAACTTTAGCATTCGAAAATTTCTGGTGCAATAGGAGCAATCTTCTGGGTGTTGATTTGCTAATCCCGTATGCCAAACGAGGTAAGTACGCAACTGACTTGATATTGCCTTGTCGGAATAATTGGCAGGGAAAAAATCCACCGACGACTCATTTGGACTCCCTACAAAAACTTTCAAATTTGAAGTTTTTTTAAATAAGATCTTAAGAACGAGAAACAAAAATAAGAAAGTTACGGTGATAGCCGAATTTAGTGGTGTTCTCAGATTTGGAGGAGAAAATGATAATAATGATGTGAAAGATCTAAAAATTTAAAAGAAATATTCACCCGAAAAAGTTTTCTGGCAAAAGTTATTCATTTTCCAGCAAGAAGTATGAAAGGTTTGTCACCGTGTCAGCATTTTGTGCTTGGTTAAATGTTCAAATGGAACTGATTTAAGATAAAGTATTTAAGTAAAAAATATAAATAAATTTAAAGGACTGTTAATGTATTTTGCCTAAAAATAAATTATTCTTGATTCTTATTGATTTGGTTCTATTTATTTATTTATTTATTTATTTATTTATGTCCATGTCCTTTCTGCAGCTCTTTGGTTCAAAGAAGGTGAATTGTGTAGATGCAATTAGAATAATTGGTCTTTTGCGCACAGATTGTGAAGAATGACAGTACTTAATTCGGATTTCAGTGTGATGTAAGGAGTTCACGTCGAAGAATTAGAAAAATAATGCACACGAGATAAAAGGACACATTGAAGTGCCTAAACGTTAATTTGGGTCATTACGGCATATGTTATTGATAAGTACTGCTAAATAAATTGGTCGTAAAGTGGGTGCGATACATGTATACCTCGTGTTGATAAAAATAACTTTTTAAAAGTAACATAAATAATATTCAAAAGTTACACTTGCATTATAAAACAAATATTAACAAAAATTACATGTTCCAAAAATACAAATACTAATCAGAAACGGAAGTTTGAACTCGCTCTAAAAGATACAAACATGATCAACTAACTGACAAAAACGTCTTCTTTTATTTTTTCTTGCAAAAAGTGTAGTAACTGTTCTATTTCTTCAATCAGTACAAAATAATATATGAACTGTTTATAGATTAAATAAGAACAAATCATGCAAAAGAAGAATACAACTACTGTATCATGATTAATCGACATCTTGAAGAGAGCTTTCTTTCTCTGTCCAAGCATGTAACCATGCGCAATAATTATTGTAATGAAATTACTTACAGTTGGTGGGTTGTAATCAAAGGACTACATTCCTAAAAGGAGTAAAACTATGAAGTTCATATTAAAATCATAATTGCAATTTATTCTTTCAACCAATTCCCACAAATTTAATTTAATATTTTGTATCTATATAATCAGTTCTCACTTAATTGGAATTTTTTAAAAGTACATCTGATTTACTTAAAATTATTTTAATTTTTTATATTTGTAAAAACATTTTATGAGAAATAAGTTACAAAAATAATTTACATGTTTATTTTTCTAAAATATTTTGATATGAATTGTTTTTATTTTGGTTGTATGAGTTAGAATGTCCAATTTTATGTCAGGGAATGCAATAATTAAAATAACCAGTACAATTGACATCCTTTTAATTTGCAATTATTTTAAAAAAATCAACATTATTAATTTGCTTTTACTTTTTCTAAACATAGAAAATATTCCATAGATAACTTGTATGATATCAATAGTATATTTTGTAATGTAAATTATAATATAAACATAGTACTTATAAAACAAATTAATATAAACATAGTCAGAAGAAGTATAACTCTATATTCTTAAGAAGCAATATATAAGATAAAAGGAACTATATGAAAAACTTGAACACAAAAATGACCGGATAAGAAGGAGAGAAGAATTCAAAAGATTGTGATTAACGTATAAAAGTATAACGTTTTCATGTTCATGCCATATAGTTTTCTGGAATTCCACGGCTCAAGCTTAATGATATAATTAATTAGTAATTATTTATGGCAAAGAAAAAAACGTATTATACTTTTTACTTAGATAGCTAAATGGGAGTAATTACTCTCGTGCTAAAACATGACAAAGAAAAGGACTTCAAAGTCTAAAAATACTGAAAGTGGGCGAAATGCTTACATGTAATCGGTTAAAAAACTAATATGCAAACACGTTAAACTATGAGAAAAAGAAAAGGACTTCTAAACTTAAAAGGAACGAAAAGAAATATTAAATATTAGGAATATAATTAAACAATTATCCTTAAATATTAAAAAAATAATTAAATGTAGTAATCAGTTTGATTTGAATTAAGAGTATATTAAGAGTACTCTAAGGCAGTTTAAACTAAGAGTAAATTAAAATATAATTATTTTATATTTGAATCAATTTGAATTTAAAATTTTTGTAATAATCAGCTCATTATGATATTAACATATTTAAGGATATTTCAATTATTTCAATTATTTTAAGAGAAAAAGTGTTTACTTTACCAAATACAATAACAGTTTCAATTATTTATAAAGTCCCTTTTTTCATCTAATCCAAACAAGCTCTATTACCCAATATTGGTTAGATAACATCTACATTAAGAAAATGAGAATTTATATTATCCAATGCGAAGAGCAAATATATTTGCTTTATTCTTCACATGTAGAACCATCTCTATAAAGCAACATTTGGACTGAGAAATCAAATTTTGCTACAAATCCAATTCGAAAATCCTAAGCAGATTACAATTACATCCACCATGTTTACAGATCAAAATCTCTATCACTACAGTCTCCTCTCTCTCTTCTTCATCGCCCCACCCACCTTCCTAGCCTTGCAATTCCTCACCGCCCCTTATGGGAAACACCACCGGTCCGGTTGGGGTCCCACCATTTCACCACCGCTAGCTTGGTTCCTAATGGAGAGCCCAACACTTTGGCTCACGCTTCTCCTCTTGCCCTTTGGGCAAAATCACAACAACCCATTATCCTTTATCCTCATTTCTCCTTACCTTTTTCATTACATCAATCGTACCATTATTTACCCAATTAAGCTCGCCGGAAAATCAAGAATTGCTCGCCGGAAAATCAAGAATCCTCCGCCGGAAAGTGGTTTTCCGGTGAGTATTGCGATGTTGGCTTTTGTGTTTAATCTATTGAATGCTTATGTACAAGCTAGATGGGTTTCTCATTATGCTGACTTTAATACCGATGAGTGGTTTTGGCTCCGGTTTGCCGGCGGGATGGTGGTTTTCGCTGCCGGTATGACGCTAAATGTTTGGGCTGATAAAGTGTTAGTGGGCCTGAAGAGTGAAGGGGGTGGATATAAGATACCAAAAGGTGGGCTTTTTGAATATGTGAGTTGTCCAAATTATTTCGGGGAGATAGTGGAGTGGTTGGGCTGGGCTTTGATGACATGGTCTTGGGCTGGGCTTGGGTTTTTTCTGTATACATTTGCTAATTTGGTTCCTAGAGCTTGTGCTAATCATGAATGGTACTTGCAGAAATTTGGAGAAGATTATCCTAGAAAAAGAAAAGCTGTTATTCCATTTTTGTATTAAGTTTATTTAGAAGTGGTTGTGATTATGCGATGGTAATGGTTTCTATTAATGTTATTGTTATTTCTGGAATGTATTTGGCTTTACCTTGATATTTGACATTTGAGTCCTCTCTAATTTTTATTTCATCTTTTTGTCAGCTTGTTTCCACATATGTCATTACTGGTATTCTTATCTCCAGTTTGTTCTGCATTTCAATTGATATGAATTCTCCTGGGAAAAATATAAAGTGCTCGATGCCACCCTTATGGGAGGCTTTTCTGTGTTTTTTGTTTGACGACGAAGGTAGTTTTGGGAATGCTCAATAAATGCGAAGAGATTGGGGTCGAACTAAGGAAATAATCTCATATGGTCATTTTACAATTTTAGAAGTTTATGACTCTACAAAAAATTTCATACTTACTGATCTTTTACTTCTTTTTACAGACCTCGTATGAAAAGAGTCGTATAACTAAAATAAATGTTAGAACTCTAATTTTGAAAATAAGACAGGAAAAATAGTAGAGAATGCAATGGTGACATTTGAACAGTACTCAATCATTTTTACTTAAACATTATAAATGTATTTGAAAATTTAATAAACATCATACTTAAACATTTTTACTCTGACACAGCAGTTTAGGTGCCGCACCCATATCGACACGACACTAATATGTGTATTGGTATGGGATTCGTACTGGATCTGGTCAAATAATTTTGGGTACTTTGACCGCGACGGACACAAAAATCAGGGTACAATTTGATTCCCGAAATCAGAACAAAAAACTAGGGTAAATTTGAAGAGAATGGCATACCTTATCTAGGAAAACAATCATTTACTTATCTACAACTTGAGAATAAAAAAAATTCATTATTTACAAGCTATACGTAAGTACTCCACAAAATTTCTCATAACTTAGAAATATTTTTTTTGAATTATTTTTAGCTGGATTCCTCCACCTGTATTCGTACTAGGAATCGTATCCCGAATCTTATAATTTATATCTCAAAGGATCCGACCTCTAAATCCACACACGTGTTGGACGCCTGTACCCATATCCGATTAATAAGGGGGAATTAAATTTTTAAGACACTTGAAATGGGGTAGAAGGAACACTTTTATGATTAGTATTAATGACATAATTTTTAAAAATTCCAAAGTTTTCTTATTTACAAAAAAGTCCCCCTCCTCCTCCACCCCTTTTCCTTCTCCTACTCCTCCTCTTCCTCCTCCCTCCAGTCCTCCTCCTCCCCTTGTTCCTCCATCTCGCAATGCTCCTCTCTATCCTTCTCTTGTTCCTCCATCTCACAGCGCTCCTCTCTATCTCCCGCCACTCTTAATCCTCAAACATTTAAGAAGGTATTTCAAATATCTAGAGAAATGTTTCAAACATCTACTGATATGTTTCAAACATCTATGGAGATGTTTTAAACATTTGTGGAAAAAAGATTAATGTCAACAATACAAAAATAAAAAAGAAGCAGAATATAATAATTCGATATTTTAAGAGTGGACTTTTAAATTATTTTATTATTGTAGTTCACTTAATTTTAATGGTTCACATATTGAAATGGGTAATTATAGAATATATTTTTGAGAATATTACTTACAAACATATAAACTAAATAGTAGCTAATTAATTAAGTGATCAATTTTATAATTTACTTGGTTGGCTTTTAAGTAATTTTGGTTAGTTTATAAAGATGAAAAAGAAAAACAAGTGGGCCAAACCCATATTTTCAGGATGCCTTACGTGAGAATGTATTGGAAAAGGCTATAGGTACATTAGAGCTTAGGGCTTAGGGCTTAGATATATAAGAAAATAATACCGACTCTCAAATGAAATATTTGAACAAATACTCCTGACGGCTACATTTAAGAATGGAGTAAGTTTAATTGTTTAGGGCTATTACAGTGATAAGAAGGGATTTTCAAAGAAGGTTGTTTCCTCGCGTGAGTGGAAAAGCTAATAGGAACTGTTAGCTTTAATTATATTACAATGAATTAAGAGATATGAGGCACTGCTATTTGATTTCCTTGCTATTACAGTCATGACTTGAATGATTTTGGAGAAAGAGATTCAAATATTTTTCCTTGCTTGCTCACGATTTGAACCAAAAAGGAGTCCGGAAGCCAAGTATAGGGCGAAAGTCCCACTAATTCGAAATTTCAACAATCATGTGGAGGTATTAATTAGTTATAAGTTCATGTTTATTATTCTTTCGGAGATAAATATATTATTTATGAATTATATATTGAATAATTAAGTTAGATGGTGATAATATTAATTTTCTCCTTCAATTCATGGTGTAAGGTGTGAGATATTATGATTTAGCTCTAAGCTAGAAAGTTAGGAATATTGAGTTTGACCCATTATGTGACATCGGTTATCAATATGTTGTATAGATTGAGGCCATTGAAGGCCGTTTAGTTGGTACTCTAGACATTGCAAAATTAGAAAACTTGTGGTTAGCGAGTTAAGTGAGACTTTAATCTTTGATTCTTGCTTTTCTAAAACCCGTTTCGAATATGTGTTTTCTCTGCCTGGTCCATGTGTTGGGACAAGCGTGCGCTTGGTAGAATCGGTGGTCTTTGACTAGCCGCAAATATATTATTTATAAAAACTACAAAAAGATTATTTTATAAGTTGTTTGATGGCGTGATACGGCTGTGAGCCATGGTGTTGAGTTTGATATTTTGAAAGATGGCTGTGAGCCATGATGTTGAGTTTTATACTTTGAAAGATGGCTGTGAGCCAGATGTTGAGTTTGAGACTTTGATATGGCTGTGAACCATAGTGTTGAGTTTGATACGGCTGTGAGCCATGATATTGGGGCATTGTGTATGCCCTTATACATCACCCGAGCATTGTGTATGCTTCATGATATATTTGGGACATTGTGTATGCTTCAGTGAGCATTGTATATGCTCCATTACATATTTGAGGCATTGTGGTGCCGTTGTGGACCCATAGATGTGTTAATTAATTTTGTTTCACTGCAATTATGACAAGTCCTTAGTATGTACTCTTGTTGGTTAATTCTTATTAACTCTGTTGATATATATATATATATATATATATATATATATATATATATATATATATATAT
>MCJB01024471.1:74388-93077 GCA_002018475.1 Nicotiana obtusifolia
ATATATATATATATATATATATATATATATATATATATATATATATATATATATTATCCTTCTTGTTGTGATGCGTTTGTATTTTCTAACACTTGTTTTAGAGGTATTTAAAGTGGCTAGTCAAGGATCTTACTAAGTTATATTTACGTATAACTCACTCTTTACCTGCATCTCTATGCAGATACCGTCACGTGAGATAGAGCTAGTGGCTGACGAGTTTTCTCCAGTGGATCCTATTGTTGAGGTGAGCCACCACATTGTTCGTGGAGGCTTTCGTTCAGCTTTATCCAGTTCTTGTTTGGTAATTTCCTTTTCTTTTGGTTTTCATATCCGTCAGTAAAACTCATATTACTCTGTTAGATGCCCCATGGTCTTAGTGTGAGATTTAGGCTAGAGTTTTATTATTTGAGTGATTGTTGGTTTTTCTATCAATTGACGAAGGTATTGGGTGATAATTATTTTATTTTTAATTATTAATAATACTTTTAGGTCTACACTTAATTATTCTCCTAGTGTTTGAGTAAATGGTTAAATATTTGAGAAAGGGGTTCGCTTGGCAGGTGGTGTTAGCTGGGTACCAATCACGTCTAGGGGGTAGTTTGGGACGTGACAAAGTTGGTATCAGAGCATATGCTTTAAGTCCTGGGTCATGGAGCATTGTTTGGTAGAGTTGTTCATGGGTATGTAGACGTCTATACTTATGACCTTGAGGATACTAAACATTTATGATGTTTTCCCTTCTTTCATTCCTTATTCACGCGTTTAATTGTATCAAGTTGAACTTTGGGATATCCTTTTCGTAGACGATTGGAAAGGAAAGTTAAAGAGAAAGAAGAAAGTAACGAAGAAAAAAAGAATGAGAGAATGAGGAAGAAAAAGAAGAAAGAAGAAAGAAGGAGAAGAAGAAGTAGAGAGGAGAAAGAAGAGGGAAATGAAAAATTAAAATAATTTGAATGGGTGTGGGGTTTTTTAAATTTTTGAAAATTTTAATATTTACGCACAACTTTTTCTATTTTTATCTAACCCCCGAACCCTTTAATTATTCTTTTTTTGTTAACAGAAAAAAGGTGTCCTGTTATGAATAGAATGTACTTAGAGTGAATGTCTATCTTTTAGAGAGATTGTTACTTTGTGGCTAAGTCATTATTCCCCCTACAAAATAGAGGAGCTTTACCCCATTGTAAATCATCCCACAATTCAATAAGAATTACCTCTCTCTTTTCCTTGCAATATTATTCTTTTCCTTATTGTTTTATTTCACGTTATCTGCACGAGACTCTACCGTCTCAAGAGGCTCTTTGAGAAGATTAAGAAAATATGTGTATCTCACAAAGCAAACTTGGATCATAGTTCAATTGTAAAAATACTTGTTTAGTTGATTCATGTACGGCACATACAATATTCAAAGAGAAGAAATATTTCTCTCATTTAAATATGTGCAAGGCAGATGTTACAATAATTTTTGGTAGTAGTAATTTAATTGAATGCTGTGAAAAAGGTACTATAACTCTGCCTAGGGGAATAATACTTATCATAGATAATGCAATATTCTCCTCCAAGTCTAGAAGGAACTTGTTGAGTTTTAAAGATATCCGCCTAAATAGATATTATATTGAGACAATAGATGAGAATAATCTTGAATATCTCATCTTTACCAAAAATGCTTCTGGCCAGAAAAAGGTTATTGAGAAGTTTCCATCTTTGTCTTGTGGTCTGTATTGGACAAGAATTAGTGCAATTGAGGCACATTTTATCGTAAACCAAAAGGTTACCGATTCCAATACTTTTGTACTTTGGCATGATCGATTGGGACATCCTGGATTAATTATGATTAGACAGATTATAGAAAACTCAAATGGGCATCCATTAAAGAATTTAAAGATTCTTTTAAATAATGAATTTTCTTGCACTTTCTTGTTATCAAGGCAAGTTAATTATTAGACCATCACCAACAAATGTCGAATGTAACGTTTATATTCGAGCGAGGTCGAATATAAAGTTTAATTAATTGAGGCCATGGGCCGAATAGGTGTTAATTCAGACGAGGTCTAATGTAATCTCTAATTAATCAAGGCCGTAGGCCAAATAGGTGTTAATTCGAACCAGGTCGAATGTAACCTTTAACTAATCGAGGTCGTGGGTCGAATATGTGTTAATTCGAACGAGGCCGAATGTAACGTTTAACTAATCGAGGCTGTGGACAGAATAGGTATTAATTTGAATGAGGTCGAATGTAACCTTAATTAACCGAGGCCATGGGCCGAATAGGTGTTAATCCGAACGAGGTCGAATGTAACCTTTAATTAATCTAGACCGTGGGCCGAATATGTGTTAGTTCGAATGAGAATGTAACCTTTAATAAATTGAGGCCATGGGCCGAAAAGGTGTTAATTCGAACGAAGTCGAATATAACTTTTACTTGGGGAGAGTGGGGATACACTTCATATGCTTGTGCTTTTTTCATATTCTTGGAGAGATTTACATATTTTTTTTTTCGGGTGTTGGTTGGTATTTCAGTCCCTATCCCAGTCTATCTAGTCCATTCATTGATCGAATTGGAAAAAAAGTGAGAGATCGAGCAATAAACTAGTCGTCCGATGCCCTCGTATGTGTGCACCCCAATCCTGAAGTATCCCCGTCCTCGCCTCGTTAAAAACCTCCTCGAGAAAACTCAATTGGGACAAAACTCGAGTGAGAAAAAAAGAGTGCGACTTTGGGGACCTCGTCCTTTAAAAGTTGAAGTACTTGAGGTAGGTAATGTTCCAGTCGTTTGGTAGTCGCTTTCCTTCCATTGTTTCCAGTGTGAATGACCCTTTGCTTGCTGCTGCCGTGATTTTGTAGGGGCCATCCCAGTTTGTTCCTAGTTTGCGTTCCTATGGATCTTTGCTTGCTTGTGTTTTAGCTTTCAGCACGTAGTCCTCGACTTTAAGTGGCCTGATCATTGCTCTTTTGTTATTGAAGTGTTCTGCTTGCTGCTTTTGGGCGACCATTCTCACATAGGCCATATCTCTTCGTTCCTCGAATTCATCGAGCTCCTGCCTTCTACCGTCATCGTTCTGGGGTCCGCTTAAGCGGAAATATCTAAGGCTGGGCTCTCCGACCTCGACTGATATTACTGCATCAGTCCCATATGCTCATTTTTGGTATTGTTCGGTAGGCCCAGAGTACTTCTGGTAATATCTTCGGCCACAGTCCCTTGGTGTCTTTGAGCTTCTTTTTCATGATGTTCAGTATTGACTTGTTGGAGGATTCTGCTTGCCCGTTACCCGCAGGGTGATAAGGCGTCGACAGTATTCTTTTGACATGCCATTTTTCGAAAAAATTGGCGACCTTCTTTCTTGAAAATTGAGGTCCGTTGTCGCATATGATTTCTTTGGGCAGACAAAAACGGCATATGTTGTTCTTCTATATGAAGGCGATTACTTACTGTTCGCGTATTTGGGTGAATGCTCCTACTTCCACCCATTTAGAGAAATATTCAGTTAAAACTAAGAGAAATCGTATGTTACCTCGTCCGGCCAGAAGGGGGCCCACGATATCCATTCCCCATTTGATGGATGGCCAAGGGGAAATTATTGAGTGTAGGTGTTCGCCTGCTTGGTGGACCATTGGGGCGTATTTCTGGCATTGCTCACATTTTTTTACGAAATTTGAGGCCTCTTTTTTCATGGTGGGCCAATAGTATCCTGCTTAAACGAGGCACCTGACCAAAGCTCGGTTTCCAGAATGAGCTCCACAGTGGCCTTCGTGCACCTCTTCAAGGATGCGTCACGCTGATTTGGGCCCAAGCATTTTGCTAGGGGGCCGCCATATGTCCTTTTGTACAAGTCGTCGTGAACGAGGCTGTACCTGGCTGCTTGCATTCGCAACTTCTTGGCCTCCTTTTTTGTCACTGGGAAGTGTGCCGTCCTGCAAATACGTAATAATATGATTGCGCCAGTCCCAAGTTAGGTTTATAGTTCTTACCTCGATTTGATCTATCGACGAGTTGAGGAGATCGACCACACTTTGGTGTCCGGTTGTGATGTTTTTGGTGGCTGCCGCTAATTTGGCGAGGCTGTCCGCCTCGATATTCCGTGCTCAGGGAATCTGGTCGAGCTGACATTCGTCGAATTCGGGTAGAACTTTGCAAATTTCGGTCTGGTATTTTTGTAACCTCTACTCCTTGATTTGGAAAGTCCTTGTGACTTGGTTGACCACGAGCTGAGAATCGCAGCGCAGCCTTAGCCGCTTCGCCCCATATTTGAGTGCTCCTAATCCTACAATTATGACCTCATACTCGGCCTTGTTGTTAGTCATGTCCGGGGATCTTATGGACTGGCGAATCACTTCGCCTGTTGGGACTTCGAGTACGAGTCCCAGTCCAGACCCCGACGAGTTAGATGCGCGTCAGTGTATAGGACCCAAAGGTCGTATATTTGAGAAGGAGCATGGATGGCTTCCTTTTCGACTTCGGGCAATATGTGCGCACTGAAGTCGGCGACGAAATCAGCCGTTTGTGGTTGATATGTAGTATCATGCTCGTTAGTTCAATGGCCCATTTGGCCAATCTGCTCGAAAGTTCGGGTTTTTGTAACATGCTTCTTAGGGGGAAAGTCGTGACGACCGAAATGGGATGGCATTGGAAATACGGTCTAAGCTTCCGTGAAGCTACGACTAAGGCCAGAGCTAGTTTTTCAAGTTGGGGGTACCTCGTCTCGATGTCGACCTGTGTTTTGCTAATGTAATAAATGGGAGATTGTGTACCTTTATTTTCTTGGACTAAGACTGCGGTCACAGCTACTTCGGACACCGCGAGATAGATGAGGAGAGGCTGTCCTGGTTCCGATTTTGAGAGCAATGATGGCGAGGATAAATTAGGTGATATTTTAGAAGTTGTACTTTATATTCCCTCATGAGCAGTCTTCTATCCACCTCCTCTATACTCGAATCTCCAGCAGCCTAAGGCAAGTGCAAGGGAGGAGGTTGACCATATAATGCTTCAGATGGTGTACACTGTATTGAAGAGTGAAAGGTGGTATTGTACCACCATGCATCTCAAGTAAGTTTCCACACACCTATTAACTACCTCAGTTTGGCCATCTGTTTGAGGGTGGTAGGCTGTTGAGGTATTGAGACTTACTCCTAACATGGCAAATAATTCTTGCCAAAGTTTACTTGTTAAAATAGGATCTCTATCACTTATGATGTCATCTGGCAGTCCATGTAACTTGTAGATCTGCTCCATGAAAACCTTGGCCAACTCATTTGTAGAGTAAGGATGAGATATACCTATAAAATGAGCATAATTTGTAAGCCTATCCACCACCACCCAAATAACTGATTTCCCTTGAGACTTTGGTAGTCCCTTTATAAAGTTCACACTTATGCTACTCCAGACTGTATCAGATATTCTAAGGGGTTATATCAACCCTGGGTAAGGGGCATTATCATACTTATGTCTCTGACAAGTATCACAATTCTTCATAAAATCTTGAATTTCTCCTTCATCCCTTTCCAATAGAATAAGGAGGATACCCTCCTGTAAGTGTTGTCCATTCCTGAGTGCCTCCCAACAGTAGAATTATGCCACAACTGTAAAATCTCCTTTCTCAGTTGTAGGTCAGGACCTACCACTAATTTACCATTCTTTCTTAATTGTTTATGTATAAAGGTGTATCCCATCTCATTGGAGCTTTTATTCTTAAGAGTCTAGATTGCTGCCTTCAATTCAGCATCTAAATCCCAATTTTTCGTAATTGCCTCTAGCAGGTTAGTCTTCACAGTTGATAGTGTCATGGATGACAACTTTATCAAGGGAAGTCTGGAGAGTGCATGTGCAGCCTTGTTCTCTTTTTCCTTTTTGTATTCAATCTCAAAATCATATTGCATTAACTTGGTTATCCACTTCAGCTGGTTGCATGTGTGTACTTTACGTTCTAACAAGAACTTAAGAGCCTTCTGGTCTGTCTTGACAATGAAAGGTCTCACTGTCAGGTACCTAAGACCATTTGTTTACTGCCATGACCAATGCTAGCAGCTCTTTATCATAAACTGATAGTGATTGGTGCTGAGAGGATAACCCTTTACTGAGGTAGGCAATTGGTTGGACTTGTTGCATCAACACAGCTCCAATGCCTACATTGCAGGCATCAGTTTCAACCACAAAAGTCAGGGAGAAATTGGGAAGAGGTAGTATTGGTGCTGTAGTTAGGGTTAGCTTCAGCTTGTCAAAGGCTTCCTCAGCCTTCTTAGTCCAACAAAATCTATCTTTTTTGAGTAGATCAGTAAGAGGTTTACTAATGATGCATCATAAGAATTTCAGTAAAAACAACAACCATTTCTTCTTCTTGCTCCATGACATTGGCTTCTTCTTTCTTACCTTTGCGAAATTTACGAACTCTAGCCAAATGTCCTATTTTACCACATACAAAGCAAGGTCCTTTGTTCTTCTTACTAATACCATTCTTGGAATCAAATCTTTTTTTTGTAATCAGAAGTCTTGTTTCCATTGTGAAACTTGTTGACATTGGTTTTAGCAGATTTCGGGGATGTGGAATTTTCAATATTATGTACTTTATTCTTTCCATTGTAAACAAGCAAATCTCTATTTCTAGCCTCATACTCAATTTGAATATGCTGAAGTAATTGATCCAAATTTAGAGACTTAGTCTTGTACTTTTAATTTCATCTGGTAATCTTTCCAAGAAGGAGGAAGTTTACCAATAATAGTAGAAACTTGAAAAGTATTAGTAATTGACTCACCCACATCAGCACATTGAGAGGCAATTTCATTTAATTCATTTACTTGATCAATAACAGGTTTGGAATCATCCATCTGTAAATCAATATACTTGTTAATTAAGAAGGATCTATTTCCAGCATCTTCTGTTACATACCTTCGAGAGATGGCAGCCCACAACTCATATGCAGGGTAGCATTTGTGAAACATATTGAAGAGGGCATTACTCATTGCATTCAGGATCATTGAGCGGCACACAAAATCATCTTCAAGCCATTTTTGCTGTGAGTCCGAAAGCTGCCCATCTGCTTTTCCGTCTTGTGGATATGAACAAGTCAAGACATAGTAGAGTTTCGCAATCGTCAATTGATACATCATCTTCATATCCAAGGCTTGTAGTTCATCCCGTTGAACTTTTCAAGCCTCTACACATCTTGAAATTGTATGCTCGAGAAAGAAGAGTCCATTGAATCGGAATTTTACTATCCTAAAACTGTTAAATAAATATATTAAAAATAAACCAATGGAGTAAACTCAAGCAAGATAATCTAATAAGAAATCTGAAACGAGTAGACAAGGCATTTCCAGGAAACTATCTTTAGGATAGTAATTTCTCCCACACGGTGCAAATGGTTAAAGGAAAATCTATCCCCGGGATACAATGCCTACTCTAGAAATTAAAGTAGCACTCTTTGATATGAAGGATTTGGAAGAAAGTAATTAACGAAGATTTGATGTATATAAATAGATCTAATAATAGACAGAAAGATGTTGTATATAAGATTGCTTAGAAGTTGTTTAAGACTTCTGTAGAATACCCTTTAAATAGACAAGGTTTATGACCTTTGCCAATGGGTGCTTCATTTAAATTTAAACATGCAGTTAACAAAGAGTTAGTTACTCATAGAAAAACACATCAGTTAATTTCACTGAAGGCAACGGTTGAATTCAAATTTAAGATAGAACTTTTTTCTTTTTTAAAAAAAATAAAATAAATATTATAATTAAATAATACATACATACATATATATATATACATATATATATATGTATATATATATATATATATACATATATATATATATATATATATATATAACACTTTCTTTTACCTTATACAAAGTATGGAACTTGAAATGTTAGATAAAGATGAGTTCGTTGCAAGCCAGGTACTTGCAACGAAAGATAAAAAAAAGTGTCTCCAACAGTCTAAACATTGGAACATGCAAGGTAAGATTAACGTAAGTTTGAAACTTGCAAGACCAAGCACTGATGAAATGTTCAAAATGTAACCATTACATCCTCTACAATGCACCTCTTATTTCCATAATTAGAGTTCGGCCATTCCATCCTCTACCATTGTATCCTTGTATTATTTCTAGAATTGGAGTTCAGACATAGTTTTTACCTTTTAAGAAATCAAGTCCATTGTCAACTATCATCCCACTCTCTTTGATACTCATATCAATTGAAATGCTTCACGAATTGGAGATAAATACCAGTAGTGACATATGTGCGAAGGTTCAAATGTCATATCAAAGTAAAACTCAAATGTCAAATACCACAATTTTCTTCCTTTTTCTACTACTGATAATTTAAAAACAAACACTAAAATGTCTCCTCTTTTTATATAACTGGAAAGAGGAAAAATGCAGCCTATGCTAACTGTCTAACTGTCTCGATAATCTGGTCCTGAATCTCGATAATGTGGTCCTGAATCTCCATAATCTGCCCCTGAATCTGAATATGTGCCTCACGACTCATTAATGCAGCCTTTCGAGGTATCAACAGGTTATTCTCACACACTTCCTGCATCAACAGCGCCTTATAGTCTGCCTCACGGTCTGTAATCTGAGCCTTCAACTGCATCAACTGCATCACTTGAGCCTTCAACTGCATCACCTGCATCACCTGAGCCTTCAACTGCATCAACTGAGCCTCTCGGTCCATTTATAAGTACTCTTCTCCTCTCAATTTTCTCACGTCTCTTCACATTTGAAATTCAACAAATATCATCAGTAAATCATTTCAAGAACACAACAACTAGCCATAGCTGCAACAAGATTAAATTAAAAAAATATCGCCCAATGAAATCATCTTAAGCACTTTGATTACACATTTACACCAAAGATCTTAAACTTGGAATTGCAACAAATAATGAAAATATTATATCTAACAAACAATGAAAAGTGGATGGTAAAATAAAAAATATAAAGATGAAGCTTTTCTTGTCTTGTTGTTGTGCTTGTGCATAATAAAGGAGGAAACAAAACTAAAGTTCTATGATGAGGTCGTAACACAAAATCAACTGATGATAGAAAATAAGGTGTGTTTGGTATGATGGAAAATATTTCCGGAAAATGTTTTCCCATTTTCTTCTGTTTGGTTGCATAAAATAATTTGAAAAATATTTTCTTAGATATCATATTTTCCTGAAATTAGAGGAAAATGACTTCCCTAGAAAAAGTTAGGAAAATATTTTCTAAAACCTACACCCATCCTCACATCTAACCCCAATCCTCTCCCCCACCTCTCCCACCCCCTCTCTCCAAAAAAGTTTATTTTTCAGATTTCAGGTTTTTTTTTTTTTTTTTTTTTTAATTTTCCGTCATCACCCACCCTGCTAACACCTTCCCATGTCTTTGTTGTGGTTGAATTATAACCAATTTTTTGTTGCAGACTTCAATGATCCAAACAACCTAAACATACAAAATTTGTAAATAAATCAATTTTGAAATGATAATCTATATATGAAGAATGTCTTTTGTTACATAACTTCAAGTTAGAAGTTTACTCAAATCACAAGCAGGCAAGAGTTTATGACAGAGTGTCTTTTTTTTAATAATATAGAAGTCTTGTGTTCCTCCGTATCTAGAAAGCTTTGGTTTTAAAAGTAAAAAAAATCAAAATTTTAAATAAGGAAAAGACACGGCACTAAAACCTAATTGCCAACAAAATCCTAAACCTATAATAAATCATAGTAATTGTTAGCAGAATTCTAAACTTATAATGAATTATGAATCCTATCTGTTTACCCTTAACTACGAGTAACAATATTTATATGTGATTTTAAGAATATGTTACTAGGTTTAATACAATTAAAGAATGAACGATAAATAAAGACCAAATTCAACAAGTAAGAGAGTAAGAAAACCACCAATATTGAATAACTCAGCTGTGGTGGAATCTTCTAAGATGAACAAGAATGAAATTAGTATTGATAAAGAGAGTAGTTAAAACATGCCAAACTTTGTATACTGATCGTATCTTCTGTTTGTCCTTTTTTATAGTAGGGCTGCCTATTTATATAGGAAGGAAAAAGAATTCTATACAAGGTAAAAGACTCATTTACAAGGTAAAAAATCCCTAAAATTAATGAGTTCAACATCTTTGCTGATTTTCGCCGCGATTTTCGCCGAGATGTTTACATATCACGAGATTTTCGATCCTTCCGTTACGCAGATCTGTTATTTTTACCATAAGATGTTTTACCTGGATCGGTCTCGGTAATCTCGTCTCGAATGCCTTGGCTTCGAGCTTCGTCCTGATGACATCCGATCTCGGACTTCCCTTCTCGATGTACCGGTCTCGACCTACTGGATGACGACCTCAATCGATGCCAGTCTTCAAAACCCAAAACTGGTGCTCCCTATACAAGCGACCGTATTCGACCCCATACAGATAGTCCCCTCGTTTTTTGGAGAGTAGTGACAAGAAACGATATGAGCCGCCGCTTTCAAGATTAGGTTAAGTGGAGACATACTCATAGTGAACGACACAGATTTCGAAACGTCAAATCAGATAACACAAAACGTCTTGTTGATGAATGATGGCAACATGATGACGCACGTGGCCACTATCAAAAAGGTCTTTTCGTGTACCAGTTGGCGACAAACTCTGTGATTCCTGCAAACACCAATTAATGCTTCCTCATTTTGGATTTTGAACCGTCGCTTTTGAAAAGTATAAATAGCCCCTTCATTCTTCAATTTTCAAGTTTATGTCGTTTGAATACCATATTTCCCAAGTTCTCTAAACTCTGTTCTTCAAGTAACTTCTCTTTCTACACTTGCATCTACTCGCTTTCCATCTCTTTAACTTCAATGGCGAAAACATCTAAGTCCGTTCCTCAGAAGCAACAATCTTCTTCCTTTCAACCCACTGAAGAGGCCGAGCCTGTCATTGCTGAGGAAACTTTGACAGAGCCTCCTCTAAAAACTTTCGTACCGGTCGGATGCTCAATCGGCTCCGACTTCAAGGTAGAGAAGGATTCCTCAGTGCCGGGCCGGGGCGAACCGGTCGTTAGGTATATTAGCTCTATCACGAGCAAAACCCTTGATAGGGTGAAAATGGAATGTAACTGGGTTGGCAAAGATGTGGTAGTCCCCTCTCCGGACGAGGCGGTTACCACCCACGTGGAGGGCTATTTGAGTGTTTACACTTACCCCTTCACGTTGGGACCTTTGGACCCCATTATTGTCGCCTTTTGCAAAAGATACAATGTTACATTGGGTCAGATTCACCCTTCCGTTTGGCGAATAATTCATCTTTTTTTTTTTGTGAGTAAGGTCGATGGGCATCCTTTCACTATCGATCATTTACTTCGACTATACAGTCCCCGAGTCTTCCGCAGGGGACGAATAAAACTTGCTCGCCGGGCTAGCAAAGCACCGTTTTTGAGCATTGACGAGGACAAGGACCGGGGTTGGATGAGCCGATTCGTTCGAATAAGGACGTCGGACCTAATCCCTGTAGAAGATATGCCGTTCCCTGAAAAGTGGAACATGAACCGTAAGAATCATTTTCCTATCCAAATTCATCTGTTGTTTTTCCTTTGATATCTTACTAATACACTTTGTAAGATGCAGCCGTTTCTCAAATGTCGGCTGCGATTCAGCACTTGGAAGAGTGGGTCCGGAAGGTGGTAGCTCAAAGGACCTACTCAGAGCGCGCCTGGCATGAGATATCAAAGGGCCTATGGGAGGCCAAAAATCACGGTGAGACCGATAATGCTCATATTTCATGCTTTATGTGATCGGTGCTGCTGTTAACTCATTTCCTCCTTTATTTGCAGGTCTATCGAAGGACGCTGAATTAAGGCCGACGTCGCCCGGTAGAGAGGTTCCCTGCCCTCCCCCTGTCTCGGAGAAGGAGGGAGAGAAGAAGAGAAAAGAAGTCCCCTATCCCTCTGAGCCCGGGAAAAAGAGAATTAAGAAGCAGAGCATAGCTCGTAAGCCCAGAATTGCCGACTTGGCTATCCGATTGAGCGATGACTCCAAGGAAGATAGGGACCTCGGTATTTCAAGCAACGAGCCACCTCGGGCGGTCCCCGAGCCGAGGACTGATGAAGCTTGCATTACTCGAGTAGAGGACCTCGATGCAGGGGTGAGGACTGGGGTTTACGCCTATGCAGGGGAGGCAGTACAGGGAACCTCAGATCTCCCAGAAGCAATGGACTCTCCTTCTTTCTCGGAGGCAACCTTCAATGAAGCCCGGTCTGCAAGGATGCATACGCCGAGCAAAGGCCACGTACCGGCTGGGTCCCTTGAAGACTTTTTCGACGGTGTGCCATCGGCTCAAACCTTCGGGCTCGAAGTGCCAAGGAAGAGTCCCTCCGCCGAGACGAGCGGGGTATCTATCGGCCCCAAGTTGGTATATATATATATGTATATATATATATCCTTTTGAAAATCATCATATACATATATACGCCTCTGTGGGCCTCATCATCATCTTATACATATGCCTCTGTGGGCCTCCTCATTATCATACCCAACCGATCAGTGGTTGCACAATAGGTGCCTGCCCGGCCGACTATAGTGCGGCGCGGTAAAGTAAAATAGATGTCGTCTATAGCGCAACTAAATAGAGTAAAACATCTATTTGCACAATAGGTGCCTGCCCGGCCGACTATAGCGCGGCGCGGTAAAGTAAAATAGATAATGTACGCTGGACTCATAAGATTCATACTACCATGGTGCCGTAAGGTCGAAGAAATAATAACATATCAATCCTCCCATAAGAGGGGAAACAATATACGTACTACTACCTTCTAAGAGTAGAGTATTTTTGGGGTTCGTTCATTGCGTTATGTACAGTCAGAATCGTGCAAAAGAAGGAAAAGGATAGTCTCACATACCTTGTATATACTCCCCAACCTCAAGCTATGAATATTCCACGACTCCTTGGTCTACAATAAGAGAAATGACACTACCGTTATCGTTTAAGCGTTGTAACTATTACGTATCGACTGTAGCTTATTTTGCGATAAAACGGACAGCACCTCCCCTATATATAGGACTTCCCACAAGTTAACACAATCACCAAACAGCCCAAACAACATCAATAATAATCATATTAAGCCTCCCAAAAAAATCCACGCACAAGTCAATCACTTCATACATACGATGGCCACCATAGTCGTGTCAAACGACCCGGAAATGTTACAAACAACTATCAGCCCACAACCCTAAATCTATATGGTGTTTCTCCACACCATTCCTCCTCCAAAACGCCACAAATCAGTAGTAAAACACGCAGCTTTACAGCAACACAAAACAGTCCACAAAACAGTCCGCTACAATTGAATAACTCGAACTCACGGCTTCCGATCACCGTCCCGTGAGTTTTTACATGTGTAGAACGAATTACCATGAATCAAAAGTAGAAAAAATGTATGAAAGAGAGCAATAAACTCACCTTACTTGTTGGATATCTCAGCCCTTTCCTTGGTTCTTCAAACTCTAGGTTCACCCCCTAATTAGAACTTGAAAGAGAGGGAAAATCGATTAGGGTTTGTGTGGGATTTTTGGGGAGGGGTTGCAGGGGTTCAATTTCGGTTTTGAAGGTCTGAAATAATAGTGAAATAACTGACTTTAAAATCTCTTAAAATCTCTCTCTTGGCCGACTTGGGACTTTTAATTTTGTCCCCTAATTTTGGCAAGTAGGTGATGCACCTACTTGTCACCTACCAGTCTGCGCAGGTCTGCGGAAATACAATTATCTCAATACTCCGAGATCGTATTGACAAACGGTCTGATGCGTTGGAAACTAGACTCATAGACCTTTAATGTGGTAGGTAGATCACCCCGTAATTCCTTGTAAATTTGAAGAAAAGCTCAGAAACATTTGACCTAACGTTTAAGTAAAATTGTGAACCTAAGTTGCGACAACTTTTGTCGACTTTTGTTTCATAACTCGTTTGACTTCAAGACTTATGAAACGGATGTTATATGATTCAAATACCTTAAGACATGACCTCTTGGTAATGTTAATCACCTCTCGATTTACCCGAAATACGAGTTACAACATCCTTAACTCGTTTATCTTCTAATACTTGTTAACCACCCTTATACACCCTTGCATCATATAAGACCAATAGGACTAAACTCTTATTATCTCAAAGGTAATTCCCTCCACGGACCTATGTAGACTATCTTACGGCGTAATATAACGTGTACAAATATGGGTTATAACACCTTGCCTAACTTTAAATAAGTCCGATTTTCGTGTCTCGACCTTGATGGCACCCGCATGAGCTTTTATGAAGGTGTCCGCAAGCATGGCAAAAGATGGAATTCGGGGCAAAGTTGTTGTACCAAGTCATTGCTCCCTTTGACAAGGTCTCTCCGAACTTCTGTAAGAGGACGGACTCAATCTTATCGTCTTCGAGATCATTTCCCTTTATGGCGCATGTGTATGCTGTTACATGGTCATTTGGGTCAGATATCCTATTATATTTCAGAATCTCCGGCATGCGAAACTTCTTCGGTATGGGCTTTGGGGCGGCGCTTGATGGAAAGGGTTTCTGTACGAATTTCTTTGAGTCTAAACCTTTTAACACCGAAGGTGCTCCTGGTATTTGGTCCACCCTCGAATTATATGTTTCTACCTTTTTATCGTTGGCTTCGATCTTCTTCTCGCCTGACTCGATCCGTCTGGTCAACTCTTCGAGCATTTTCATGATCCCGGCGTTTGCCCCCGATCCGCCTTTGCTTGGTTCCACTGCGATAGGTTCATTTTCGGGGATAGTTTCCCGAGGAAGGCCAGTCCCTATCCCGTTTGAAACTTGGCTCCGATTCTGCAGCTGAGCAATGGCCACTTGCTGGGCTTGCAACATGTTGAATATCATCCTGAGGCTAATCCCGTCCTCCTCGTCGTTCTGTTTTGCCGAGCGGCATTCTCTTCGGACACTATTCGATGGGCCAGAGGTACGATACATATCGACCGCTATTTGGGAGTTAGCGTCGATTGGGACTTCATTTCCGGGTGCCAAGTTGTCGTTTTCACCATGGTGGTTAAATTCACCATCGACGAATTGAGGCGCAGATTGAGAATGTGACATGGTTGTACTGTAACCTGAAAGGAAAAAGGTGTTTTGCAAAGAACAAGCGTAAAATAGTCTGTGTAACATAAAGCTGTATTAAATGATCACTATTATCCTTAGCCCCAAGGTGGGCGCCAAACTGTTTACCCTTAATTACGAGTAACAATTAAATTTATATGTGGTTTTAAGGATATGTGACTTGGTTTAATANTATAGCGCGGCGCTGTAAAGTAAAATAGCTGTCGTCATAGCGCGACTAAATAGAGTAAAACATATATTTGCACAATAGGTGCCTACCCGGCCAACTATAGCGCGACACGGTAAAGTAAAATAGATAATGCATGCTGGACTCATAAGGTACATACTATCATGGTGCCGTAAGGTCGAAGAAATAATAACATATCAATCCTCCCATAAGAGGGGAAACAATATACGTACTACTACCTTCTAAGAGTAGAGTATCTTTGGGGTTCGTTCATTGCATTATGCACAATCAGAGTCGTGCAAAAGAAGGAAAAGGACAGTCTCACATACCTTGCAATACTTTCCAATCTCAAGCTATGAAACTTCCACGACTTCTTAGTCTACAATAAGAGAAATGACACTACCGTTATCGTTTAAGCGTCGTAACTATTATGTATCGACTGTAACCTATTTTGCGATAAAATGGACAGCACCTCCCCTATATATATGACTTCACACAAGTCAAAGCAATCACCAAACAGACAAACAACATCAATAAGAATCATATTGATCCTCTCAAAACAGTCCACGCACAAACCAATCACTTCATACATACGATGGCCACTATAGTCGTGTCAAACGACCCGGAAATGTTATGAACAACTATCAGACCACAACCCTAAATCTATATGGTGTTTATCCACACCCTTCCTCCTCCAAAACTCCACAAATCAGTATTAAAACACACAGCCTTACAGCAACACAAAACAGTCCACAAAACAGTCCGTTACAAGTGAATAACTCGAACTCACGGCTTCCGATCACCGTCCCGTGAGTTCTTACATATATAGAATGACTTACCAAGACTTAACAGTAGAAAAAATGTATGAAATATAGCAGTAAACTCACCTTACTTTTTAGATAACTCAGCCCTTGCTTTGGTTCTTCAAACCCTAGGTTTCACCTCCAATTAGAACTTGAAAGAGGGGGAAAATCGATTAGGGTTTGTGTGGGATTTTTGGGGAGGGGTTGCAGGGGTTCTATTTCGTTTTTGAAGGTCTGGAATAATAGTGAATTAACTGAGTTTAAAAGCTCTTAAAATCTCTCTCTTGGCCGAATTGGGACTTTTAATTTTGTCCCCTAATTTTGGCAAGTAGGTGAAGCACCTACTTGTCACCTACCAGTCTGCGCAGGTCTGCGGAAATATAATTATCTCAATACTCCGAGATCGTATTGACAAACGGTTTGATGCGTTGGAAACTAGACTCATAGACCTTTAATGTGGTAGGTAGATCACCCCGTAATTCCTTGTAAATTGGGAGAAAAGCTCAGAAACATTTGACCTAACGTTTAAGTAAAATTGTGAACCTAAGTTGCGACAACTTTTGTCGACTTTTGTTTCATAACTCGTTTGACTTCAAGACTTATGAAACAAATGTTATATGATTCAAATACCTTAAGACATGACCTCTTGGTAATGTTAATCACCTCTCGATTTTCCCGAAAATACGAGTTACAACATCCTTAACTCGTTCATCTTCTAATACTTGCTAACCACCCTTATACACCCTTGAACCATTTAAGACCAATAGGAAAAAACTCTTATTGTCTCAAGGGTAATTCCCTCCTCGGACCTATGTAGACTATCTTACAGCGTAATCTAACGTGTACAAATATGGGTTATAACACCCTCCCCCCTAGGAATATTCGTCCTCGAATGTAAGGGTTTACGGGGATCTTAACTCATTGTCGATTTCTGACGGAAATTTCTAGCTGAGTTTTCTCTATTCACCGGATCCTAGCAAAACTCGCAAGCAGTTAACCCAACCTATTGGCTTACAAGGTTATACAAAGCATTATATCTACGTACATTATCCGCATATCACCACTTGTATTAAGAAAGAGTATTCTCACGTTATTGCTTACCTCATAGAGACGTTTCTCCTTTTAATGCGTCCTGCGTTCCCCCGACACCCTCATTATCTCCATGCTGGAATAGGTAAGGGTATTTAGACTTCATCTCATCCTCTGCTTCCCATGTCATCTCTTCCGTATTCTTGTTCTTCCACAATACTTTAACGGAAGCTACATCTTTTGTCCTTAGCTTGCGGACTTGTCGGTCCAATATAGCTACTGGCATTTCTTCATATGATAGATCCCTTGTAATTTGTACATCTTTGATAGGGACGACCCGAGAAGGGTCTCCAATACATTTCCTCAATATAGATACGCGGAATATCGGATGGACAAATTCTAATTCAGATGGCAATTCTAACTCATAAGCAACCTGTCCAATTCGCCGAAGAATTTTGTACGGCCATATATACTGCGGATTCAGTTTACCCTTCTTCCCAAACGCATAACACCCTTCATCGGTGAGATCTTCAAGAAAACCCAATCACCAACCTCAAATTCCAGGTCACGACGTCGTACATCGGCATAAGATTTTTGCCTGCTTTGGGCTGTCTTCAGTCGCTCTTGTATCACTTTCACCTTCTCAATGGCTTGGTGAATCAATTGTGGCCCATATAATTCTGTCTCACCGACTTCGAACCATCCAACTGGTGACCTACATCTCCTTCCGTACAGTGCCTCGTACAGAGCCATTTTAATACTGGAATGGTAACTATTATTGTAAGAGAATTCTATGAGTGCCAGGTGATCATCCCAGTTCCCTTTGAAATCTAGAACACATGCTCGTAGCATATCTTCAAATGTCTAGATGGTAGGTTCAGCCTGTCCATCAGTCTGTGGATGGAAATGCCGTACTGAGATTTACTTGTGTGCCTAAACCCTTCTGGAAAGACTTCCAAAAGTTAGCCGTAAATCGAGCTCCTCTGTCTGAGATAATAGACGTTGGTACCCCATGAAGTCGGACAATTTCCTTGATGTACAGTTTTGCATAATCTTCAGCTGTATAGGTTGTCTTAACTGGCAGAAAATGGGCACATTTTGTAAGTCGATCAGCTATTACCCAGATGGAGTCAAACTTATGATAAGAGCGAGGTAACCCAACAATGAAATCCATATTAATCACCTCCCATTTCCAGGTCGGAATTTCTATATTTTGGAGCAGTCCACCAGGTTTCTGATGTTCTACTTTTATTTGTTGGCAATTGGGGCACTGGGCTACAAATTCGGCGATGGACCTTTTCATACCTTCCCACCAATACTGCTCCTTGACGTCATGATACATCTTTGTTGAGCCAGGATGGATGGAATACCGGGATTGCTGAATTTTCCTCATAATCTTCTCTCGCAATCCTGCTACATTAGGCACACATAATCGGTTTTGACACCTCAGTGTTCCATCCCCTGCAATTTCAAAAGCTGAGATTTTTCCTTGTTGAATGCTCTCTTTCAATCGCATCAAGGTGGGATCTTCGTATTGCCGTGCTTTTACTTCGGCCACGAGAGATGATTCTGATGTGTTATGCACAACAACACCTCCGTCCTCGG
>MCJB01024482.1:1240-74328 GCA_002018475.1 Nicotiana obtusifolia
AATCTGAAAAGGTTCGGTCATTGATGTACCGGGTAATTTCGGCACATTTTGATACTACTTGCTTAAAGTTTAACTTGTTTTACGTGCAAATTCTACTGATACTTATGTAATTTTAGTGTAGTTGCAGTACATCGAGTGTAAGGACCCAGAAGTACGGAAAAGATTCAAAAAAAAGCCAACGAAGACAAGAAAAGAAGTTAAGAGCATCGCAAATGTGAGTATGCGGTCGCAAACAGCACATGCGAACCGCATATTTCACAAGCAGATCGCAAACAAGGACAGAACTCTGGGCAATTTTTCATGTCGAGAATGCGGTCGCAAATGCGACCGCAAAACAGGAATGCGAACCGCAAAATAGCAATGTGAAATCGCAAATGCAAACAGAGTTTCTGGGTGAAAATCAGAGTGAAGAATGCGATCGCATTTCGCGATCGCATAATCAACATGCGGACACCAAAATGCGATGAAGGCAAAACTCTCGGGTTAAATCTGCGACAGTCGATGAAGATTTGCGGTCCACATTTCTGTTTTGTGACAGAAATGCGGTCCGCATTATTACAGCAGGGGCAAACCAGTCCGAAATTCGCCTCGGGTTTTGGGCCTCTATAAATAGGTTTAATAGGGTTTTGTGAGCGACATCTTGTCAGAATTGAGAGTACAAAGTACGGGCAATTAACTAGTTTGAATTTTTGGAAGCTTTTGGGATCAATTACCTACTATTTTGTAAGATGATGGCAATTACTATTCTTTATTCTTCAATTTTCAGCATGAGTAGCTAAATTCAAACGCTGAGGTTGTGAACGCTAGATGGGTAGAATGTTGTTGAGATTTTGATATTGAATATGATTTCGATGGAAGATTGATATTTATTTATTTCTTATTCTTTAAGTAATTGTTAGTGATTGCAAACATTAACGAACGCCAATTAATTATATCTTATCTTGGAAAAGTGGGATAGAATTTGGTAGAAATAAATAACAAAGACTCAAGGCTTTAAACCTTGTTTAATAAAATCGCTTAGGAAAAAGTCGGTTTTAATTTGGCATTAATTGATTGATCTTAATCACAACTCTTTTGTATTTTGAAAAATCATAAAGAGGGTATATTATCCAATTATTAGGAAATATTGGATAGTAAATGAAACATCAATTGCATATCAAGAAAGTTTTCCGTTGGAAATATTCAATATTAATATCAAGAGCATTCTACTACATTAAGGGGGACACAACCTTGGTTTCTTTATTTCATATTATTTACATTCACAATATTGGCATCAGTTTCCATTTGTCCTTACATTCAATACTCTTTTGTTATTTGAATTACTTGATAGAATTACGACTTAGTTGAATATTACAATAATTAGATAAACATTTCACACCTATTCCCTGTGGGATTCGACCCCAACCTCGTTGGGTTATTATATTTGACACCGACCGCTTACACTATTCTTAAGGTGTAATTTGAGCGTATCAACTGAGCCAAAATTTTTGGGATTTTGGGGAGTTTTATGGTGCTAAGGTAGGCTAATGTGTTTTGGAAGATTGTAGACTTTTTGGGTTGTGCAATGCATTGTGGAGTTGGTGGAAATTTTTGCAGAACATGGAATTGATGCGGTCCATTATTCGACCGTAGAACTGTTTCCCTGACCGCAGAACCGTTGCGGATTGAACTACAAGAAGCTTGATTTTGATGGTCATGTCACGGTCCAATATGTAACCATAAAACCATTTTACACTCCGTACATCCGTCGAATAATCAGCATGGGAAACTTTTGAAGGAGATTCTGCGGTCCAAGGTGCGACTGCGACTGAAGGAAATTTTTAAAGGAGATTTTGATCAAACCAGCCCAAATTTGGAGGACTATTTCGTGGACTGCCTACTTGTTTCGCTGTCAAGCCTGCATTGACAGACCCCGCCTAGGTGGTTGAAATTTTGGAAAATTTTACCCAAGACAATTATAATAAAAAGAGATAAGGGGGTCGTTTTGAAGAAAAAATCTTATAGTTTAGAAGGAGGGAAAGGGAGCTAGAGAGAATAGGAGAAGCACTAACATCTCCACACTTCAACTTTTTGGGGTTGGTTGCGGGATGAAGGATTTCCATCATAGAACTTTTTAATCGGTTTCGTATATTGATGTTTGAAGAAATTCCTAAAAGAGATAAAGATATTAGCACCTCCCTAATAATAGTTAAATTTGGTGATGTTACTATAGATTAAAGTTGCTAAGGCTAGGAGGAACGTTGTAGTAATTCTGAGGAAAAGCTCGAACGAGGTATGTTGGCTAAACTCTTTCCGTAGAACTGGATTCCACGAATTTCTCATAAACTTCATTTATGGTTTGATCAAGTTCCTATTTCTGTCATTACAATTTGCTTCTATTGTTAGCTCATCCTAAGGCTTATGATTTGATTCATGCTCAAATTGAAAATCACTATGCCCCCTCTTTTTTATGCTTAATCCCAATGTGTTTTGAATTCATACATGCTTATGAGTTGAAGATATGATTTCTCTCAATGTTTCAAATGTCCTTAAATGTTTTGAGATGATCCTTGAAAAGTAATGAAAGAATAAAAGAATGTAATATGGAATACGGCCATCGTGCCAAGAATGATGATTTACATGTGTGGCCAAGAGTGCTAGCGAAATAAAGGGAAGTATGAAAGGCTATGAAACGAATGTAATTATTATATATGACAAATCTTTTTGAGAGTATCGTTAGGTCACCGAGGAAGGCTAGGTCACAAATGCAGAAGAACAAAACTACATGAGGCGGCGAAGGATTTGATTGAGGGGTGAGTCTCCATATAGTATAATGTGATTATTCACCTTGATTCGGATGAGGTGATATCTAGCAAAGACCAAGTCGATCCACACGGCATTGTGGTGAGATGGCTTAGCTGATCGGGCAGGGATCGGATGCCATGCTGCAAACATGGTGGTATTGTTTTGTACGTCAACCTTCAGGGAATGGGGTAAGACGGCTTAGCCGATCGGGTGGGGATCGGACTCCATGCCATGTGCATGGTGGTGTGTTGGTACAAAAGATCTCCCAAATTAAATTATTATTGCTTATTTTAAAGGTTCACTTTGTTTTAACTCGACATTTGAATATTGTTTATATTCTTACTGCTTTCCTGTTTCTCAACCGTTTATGTTGGCGTTCCATTCCATGAGAGGGTATTTAGCTTTATATACTAGTACTATTCCATATGTACTAACATCCCTTTTGCCGGGGGCGCTCCATCTTTAATGGATGCAGGTGGTTACTCAGCAAGTAGCATTGACCGTTGATAGAATGATACTCTCTGCTAAGCTGACTTAATGAGCCCTATTCTAGATCGGGGCCTTGCGTCGCATAATTCTCTTGTGCATAGCTTTTGAGGTATAGTCGGTGGCCTTGTCATCGACATTTCCATTTTGTACTCATGCCCCCTTAGAGGCTACATAGAAATGTTGTGGGTTGTATTTTTATTGGGGAACACAAACTAAGCTTTTGTTGTAACTATTGGATATATCAGTTTTAAATGTGAACTTGTAATATTTTGGAAGTCGCAAATGGAGTTCCTAAAAGCAAATGTAAATTGGTGTATTCACTTCATTGCTTGTTGTGTTATCGCCTGCCATCTTTTCTAAATTGTACATGGGCATGGTTGAATGGTAGGCACTAAGTAGGCTTGCTTGGCTAGGGTAACTCAGTTAAGCGTCGGTCCTGCTCCCCGAGGTCGGGTCGTGACTAAGTCATAACACAGAAGGAATGATACCGATGTACAGTTTATCAAGTACTTTGCCTGGCCAATAATCAAGCATACAAAGATGGTATGCCATTAAATCAGGTAAATAATCAGTAAATTGAAGGTAAATATCAAAATGCAATAACCAACAATACTGGCCAGATTTTTCCTCAGAATTTCCAATATAGTACCAAACCACTGGCTAGTTTTCCTGAATCCGCGTGTACACCAACAGGAGAGAAATATGAGAGAGTGACCCTAGGGGAATGGATCCATATCCACAGGCTGCACGAACAAGTCACGTGCTGCACGGACAACTCACATGCTGCGAAGACAACTCATGTGCTAATAAAATTAATATCTGGATCCGTACAGACAACTCACCTGCTAATAATCACAATCTGCTCGGTGTGGTCACAGGCTACCAGTCTAGATCATAACATACAACAACCAACTATACAAGTATACACATACATGATCAATGATTATCAAGTTTCTACTCCTGGACTGGTATAAATAACATGCTATGGTGTAGGCATATTCATTGTGTGCTATCATATTTAGATAAGACAATGTCATAAAAAATAGCAGTTTATCAGGTTCAATTAGGCGAATAGTCTCAACAGAACCTCAAATGTGGTACAAATAGCTCACAAAGGGGTACAAATAGGAGAAACATCACAGCATGAAGCTTACCAATCAAATCAAGGCATATCTGAGCCTAAGCACAAGTCCGAGCATGAACAGAACCCCGGTACATGCATATGGGCTCAACCTCACGCATATGCGCCACTCATAGCACGTAGGTATCACAATTAACTCAGGTAAATAGTGCCTCAACCTAGTTTAGGTAAGATACGTACCTCAAGCAAGCCAAATCGCTCCTCTCGCAAGCCCTTCGCACGTGTATCAACCACTGGATGGCTCGAACCTAGCCAAAATAACTTAATGTAATAAATAAAAAACATAGGAACCGATTCCAATTGATAAAGCTAAGATCTTGAATTAAATATGCAAAGTCAACCAAAACATTCAACCCCGAACTCGCACCCTGGAACCGATAAAATTCACAAATTCGGAATACCCATTCGATTACGAGTCTAAGAGTACAAAAATCACCGAATTCCAACCACAAATCGACCCTCAAAACATCGAATCTCACTGTCCAATGACATAGTCCAAAAACCCCCAAATCTTCCCTTGCATTCTCATAAATTAGGTGTTATAATCAATGGGTAATGAATATCTAACACCAAAAGTTAGTAAAGTTCACTTATCCCTTAAATTGTGTTGAAAAGCACTCCAAACATCGCCTTAATCCAAGCTCCACAAATCCCAAAATGAGGAAAAAATAGAAACCCTTTGACTTAAATAGTCTGTCCAGCAAAACTGCACTTGTGGTCAGGATAATCGCACTTGCGATGCTGCATTTCTGGAAATCCATCACATATGCGGAAATGCATTATTCCCCGACCATCCGCTTCTGTGGATAAACCATCGCACCTGCGCTCCTTCATATGTTTCTACGGACATCCTTGCAAAATGCAACTTCCGCTTCTGCGATCAAAATCGTGCACCTGCGCTTCCGCTCCGACAGAAAACACTCCACTCCTGCAATACCAGCTCTTCAGCCAACCACCGCTTCTGCAGACCAATCCTCACAGAAGAGCATCCGCCTAAGCAGAAATGCTTGCGCATCTCTGGAGTTCCCCCAGCCAGATGACCCTTGCACCTGCGCAACATAGACCACACCTGTAGACCTGCATCTGCGGTGAAGCCCACAACACACGCAAAATAATATTTCTTCAGCAAACTCCTCTATGTCCAAAATGAATTCGAACTCAACTTGAATAGCACTCGAGGCCCCCGACACCTCATCCAAACATACCAACCAATCCCAAAACATACACGAACTTATTCGAGGCCTCAACTTGTGTAAAACAATATCATAACCAAGAATCTCACCCCAATTCAGGCATAATAAAATTAATGAACTTCCAACTTCTAAAACTCATGCCGAATCACATCAAAACCAACACGAAATGACCTCAAATTTTGCACACAAGTCCCAAATGACACAACAGACATATTCCAACTCCCGGAACCAAAATCCTAACCCGATATCAACAAAATCAACTCTCAGTCAGACTTATCAACCTTCCAACCTTCAACTTTCTAACTTTCGCCAAAATGTATCAAATCAACCTACGGACCTCTAAATACAAATCCACACGTACGCTTAAGTCCAAAATTAGCATACGAAGCTACAGGAATCATCAAAACACCATTCTGGAGTCGTCTATCCAAAAGTCATACTCCGGTCAACTCTTTGAACTTAAGCGTCCAGCCTTGGGACTAAGTGTCCCAATTCACTCCAAGACCTTCCCCAAACCAATCCAACCACTCTGACAAGTTACATAACAACAAATGAACATAGAAGAATCAATTTAAAGGACAATGGGACTGCAACACATAAAACAACTATTTTATCATTACATTCTCCCTCTTAAACAAACGTTTGTCCTCGAACTGGTCTAGAATCATACCTGAAGTCTCAAATAGGTGAGGATATCATCTCTACATCTCTTGCTTGGTCTCCCAAATAGACTCCTCAACTAGCTGACCCCTCCAATGCACCTTCACTGACGCTATATTTTTGAGCTCATCTTTCGAAGTCTAAAACATGTGACCAAACACCATAGTACGTCCGGAGCAACGAAACGTGAAACACTGGGTGAACACCCGATAGAATAGGTGGCAAGGCAAGTCTGCAGGCCACCTTTCCAACTCTCAAGCACCCCAAGAAGGCCAATATATTGAGGGCTCAACTTGTCCTTCTTCCCGAAACTCATCACACCCTTTATGGGCGAAACCTTGAGCAGAACCTTCTCATCCATCATATATACAACATCACGAGCCTTCCTATCAGCATAACTCTTCTACCTGGACTGGGCTATACGAAGCCACTCCTAAATCACCTTCACCTTTTCCAAGGCTTCATGGACCAAATCAGTATCCAACAACCTAGCCTCCCCAGGCTCGAACCAACCAACCGAAGACTGACATTTCCTCCCATACAAGGCCTCATAAGGTTGGATAATCGACTGAAAGCTATTGTTGTAGGTGAAATCTGCTAATGGAAGAAATTGATCCTATGAACCCCCAAAATCAATGACGCAGGCACATAACATGTCCTCCAATATTTAAATAGTGTGCTCGGACTGCCCGATCTGTCTGAGGGTGAAATGATGTACTCGGCTTTACCCGTGTGTCCAAATCTCGCTACGCCGCTCTACAAAACTGCAATGTGAACTGAGTGCCCCAATCCGAGATAATAGACACGGACACACCATGAAGGCAAACAATCACATGAATGTAAATCTAAGCTAGCCGCTCTAAAGAGTAGGTAGTCACAACTGCAACAAAATGTGCACACTTTGTTTGTCGGTCCACAATAACCCACACTGCGTCAAATTTCCTCAAGGCCCGTGGGTGTCCAACTACCAAATCCATCGTGATACGCTCCAACTTACACTCCAGAATGTCAAGCCTCTGAAGCCAAACATCGGGTCTCTAATGCTCGTACTTCACTTGGTGATAGTTCAAACACCGAGCAACATACTCAACAATATCTTTCTTCATTCTCTGCCACCAATAGTGCTGCTGCAAATCCTGATACATCTCTGCGGTGTTCGGATGGATGAAATACCGCAATCTATGTGCCTCCTCAAGTATCAACCCTCACAACCCATCCCTATTTGGAACACAATCCGACCTTGCATCCTCAATACCCCCATCATCTCCTGTAGTAACCTCCTTAGCATTTCCGTGTTGCACCGTGTCCTTCAAGAAAAGTAAGTGGGGATCATCATAGTGACGCACCTTGATACGCTAAAACAAGGAAGACCGTGAAAACACTCAAGTAAGAGCCCGGCTATAGGCTCCGAAATATCTAGCCTTACAAACCGATAGGACAAAGTCTTAACCTCCAATGCTAACGGCCTCTCCCCAACTGATAGATAAGCAAGGCTCCCCATGATCTTGGACTTCCTAATCAAGGCGTCAATCACCACATTGGCTTTTCCTGGGTGATAAAGAATGGTAATCATAGTTCTTTAGTAGATCTAACCAACTCTACTGCCTCAGGTTCCAATCCTTTTTCTTGAATAAGTGCTGGAGACTCATATGATCTGTTAATACCTCACATGACACACCGTAAAGATAACGCCTCAAAATTTTTAATGCGTGAGCTATGGATGCCAACTCCAAATCATGAACATGGTAGTTATCAAATGGGGCTTCAACGAACGTGAAGCATAAGCAATAACTCTACCATCCTACATCAATACACACACACCCAATGCCAATCCGTGAAGAATCACAATAACAGTATAAGAACCCATCTTGAAGGTAAAATCAGAACAGGAGCTGTAGTCAATGCAGTCTTGAGCTTCTAAAAGCTATCCTCACATCATGAGACCACCTGAATGGGGCACCCTCGTGGGCAAGAAACCCTCCGTAAAACAGCAATAATACCCAGCCAAACAAAGGAAATTCAGATCTCAGTAGCAAAGGACGGTTTGTCCCAACTCTAAACTACCTCAATCTTCTTTGGATCCTTCTTAATCCCCTCACTGGATACTATATAACCCAAGAACGCCACCAAATCAATCCAAACACATTTGGAGAATTTAGCATACAACTTCTTCTCCTTCAAGGTCTGGAGAACAATCCTCATATGCTGCTCATGATCCTCCTAGATACGTGGATACACCAATATATCATAAATAAATAAAATGACAAAGAATCAAGATACGACTGAAGCACATTGTTCATCAAGTGCAGAAGGTTGTTGGGGCATTGTTTAGCCCAAAAGACATCACAAGAAACTCATAGTGACCATAGCGGGTCCTGAAAGCTGTCTTCGAAATTTCTAAATCCCAGACATCAACTGATGATACCCCGACCTCAAATAAATCACCAAGAGCACTCAAGCACCTAGACACCCATTCTTAAGCATCCGTATCCTTCAAGAATGAAATCACAACTCGGAACAAAATCTAAGGAATCTCTCCATACAACCCTAGGAAACTCCGACATTGCCAATATCACGATCTTAGCGTGATAATCAAGAATAGCGTAACATGGTGACAACCAATCCATGCCTAAAATAACGTCAAAATCAACCATGCTAAGTAGTAAATGATCATCTTTAATCTGTAATCCCCCAATAGTCACCACACACGACCGATACACACGGTCCATAAATATAGAATCACCCACCAATGTCAGATAAATGAACATGCATAACTAAAGAATCACGAGGCATATCCAAATAACAAGAATAGTATGATGACACATATGAATAAGTGGATCTAGGATCAGATACCACTGAGTCATCACTGTGGCACACTCAAACAATACTTGTGATCACAATGTCAGAAGCAACCACCTTTGGCCTGGCGAAAAAAGCATAAAAACGGGTCTGACACTGCCTGAACGGCCTCCCTCTCTAGGGCACCCTCGTGGTGACTATGCCCCACCCGTAGCTGGCTGTGCAAGTGGTGGCTGGTGCTGAGATCATAGGATGAGAGCTTTGCCGTGGAACCTTATTCAACAGTTTGGGGCAATCGCACTGAGATGACTCATGTCCTTGTACTCAAAACAACCTCTCCTCTAATGAAGTTGTTGACCTTGATGATACGAATAACTGCCTTTGGAACCCTATGCAGATGGAGCATGATAAGAACTCTATGCCAGCAGTGCATTGAATTATTGTTGAGCTAGGTGTGCACTGTAGGAACTATGGCTAACAAAAGAACCATGAGGAACATGGCAAGCTGTATGTACGGGTCTAGAAGGACTATGACCTCTGCTGAATGTGATTGGCCTACAGATGAGGTACTGCTGAAACTACTTAATCACGAGGCCTATTGGCTTCCCGCTCCTCACACTCCAGCCTATGAATCTACTACAAATGTCTAGCAATCTTGACCACTTGGTCAAACCTTGCATCCATCGCATAAACCATAGTTGAGGCCATCAATGATCCTCCTGATCCTCTCCCTCTCACTGGAAACCAACCCAATTGCATGATGTGCCAAATTTGTAAATCTCATCTCGTACTTGGTCACAATCATACCATCCTAGCATAGCTTCTCAAACTCCATATGCAACTACTCTCCGCGAGTCGGTGGAACAAACTTCTCAAAGAAGGGAACTGAGTACTCATGCCATGTAAGTGGCGCTGCATCAACAAGCCTGCTCAACTCGTAAGCCTTCCACCATCGGTAGGCCGCCCCTGTCAGCTGCCCCTTTCCATTAGTATCCAAAATACCCGCTGTGTGAAGAATCTGCTGACACTGGTATAGAAAATCTTGAGCATCCTCTGACTCCCGTTCGCTGAACTCTGGAGGCTTTTGCCTCTTAAACCGCTCTACCTCTTGTGCTTATCATCACTCGTAGGTGGAGCAACCTCAGCCCGAGCAGCATCTATCAGCAGAACTGGTAACACCCCTTGTGTCTAATGACCGTGAGCTAGCTGCTTTGGAGTATGGGCGGCAGGAGTCTGGGCACCTCCCCTAGACTGTGAGCTAAATGGTGCAACTGGGATAGAAGTCACCTGAGCCAGGCTAGTGCACATAGTCAAAATCTAAGCCAAGACATCCTGAAGGCCAGGAATATTAATAAATACTGTCGGTGCCTGAGCTGTACCACCGACTCAACAATGTCTAGAACCTGCTCCTCAGCTGGTGAAAATAGTATTTCTACATGCACTGCCCAACTGTAGTACGAGCCCTACCTCGGCCTCTACCGTAGCCACGACCTCTCTCAGCCCTAACTGATTGTACTAGTGGCTGTCCGTCTGATCCAGTCGCTTGTGTCCTACAATTTATGAGAGAGTAGAAGAGTCAAGGTTCAAATTTCTAAAATAATAGACCTGCATGACAAGAATGCAAGAAAGTGATGTTTCGTAACAGTTCCACAACCTCTCGAAGGTAAGTACAGACATCTTCGTACTTAGACTCTAATACCAACTTGTCAGGACTCAAAATCCCAACCAGTTGTGATGGCGCCTAACACTTTTTTTATACAAGCCAGACATAACAATAATGAACCAAAATAGCATGAATGACAGAATTAACATCAGTCTAAAATAATAGCATAGAATAAAAGTACCAATACATAATAAATCCCTTATAACTGGTAAATACAAAGTCAGGAGCTCTAAGACGAAAAGAAAAATACAAGTCTGAAAGCTAAATAGCAACACTATCTGAAATAAAGACAACAATACAATATGGAAAGATATGCCAAGATTGCGTTCGAGAATGCAGCTCTACCTCGTCCCTCGATGATCAACTCAACTAGAAAACTCCGGTACCGACAACTTGGTGCGACACCTGGATCTGCACAATTAAGTACAGAGTGTAGCATGAGTGCAACCGACCCCATATACTTAGCAAATATCATAACTAACCTCGAGGAGGTAAAAGCAGCAAGAATCATAAATGATACCTGCTATAACATGTACAGTTCATAAATTCAAAAATACAGAACAATAACATGATCGAGTCATAAGGCACAGAAGGAACGATTCTGGTGTAGATAGCTTATCAAGTACATTGCTTAGTCATTAATCCAACATATAAAGATGATATGCCAGTAAATCAGGTTGATAATCATGGAAATTGCAAGTAAAGATGAAATGTAATAACTAACAACACTGGCAAAATTTTTCCTCAAAATTTTCAATACAGTACCAAACCACTGATAAGTTTTCCTCAATCCGCATGTACATCATCAGGAGAGAAACATGAGAGGGTGACCCTAGTGGCATGGATCCATATCCACACGCTGCATGAACAACTCACGTGCTGCACGGAAAACTCACATGCTAATAATATCAATATCTGGATCCTCACGGATAATCTCGTGCTGCAAGGACAACTCACGTGCCAATAATACCATCTGCATAGACAACTCACGTGCCAGTAATCATAATCGGCCCGGCGTGGTCATTAGCTACCAGCTCGCATCATAACACAAAAAAAAAACCTATATAAGAATACACGTACATGATCAATAATTATCAAGTTTCATACTCCTGGACTGGTATAAGCAACATGATAGATAAGATAATTTCTTCATGAAATAGCAGTTTATCAGGTTTAATTAGGAGAATCACCTCAACGTGACCTCGAATATGGTACAAATAGCTCCCCTAGGGGTACAAATAAGAGAAACATCACAACATGAAGCTTAGCAATAAAATCAAGGCATATCGTAGCCTAAGCACTACCTCGAGCATGAATAGTACCCCGGTGCATGCATATAGGCTCAACCCAATGCATATGTACCACTCATAGCACATAGCTATCACAAATAAATCAGTTAACTAGTGCCTCGACTAAGTTTAGGTAAGATACACACCTCAAGTAACCCAAATCAGTCCTCTAACAAGTCTTCCCCGCATCTATTAACCGCCGGAGGGCACAAATCTACCCCAAATAACTTAATATAATCAATAAAAGCTATTAGAATCGATTCTAGTTGATAAAGCTAAGATCTTGAATCGAATATGCAAAGTCAACCCAAAACGTCAACCATAGGCCCGTACCTCGAAACTCGATAAAGCTCACAAATTTCGAAAACCCATCTGATTACAAGCCCAACCATAAAAAAAGTTACCCAATTCCAAAAACAAACCGACCCTCAAATCATCATATCTCACTCTCCAATGATATAGTCTGAAAACCCTCAAAGCCCACCTTCAATTCTAATAAATTAGGTATAATAATCAATAGATAATCAATATCTAACACCAAAAGTAAGTAAAGATCACTTACCCCTTCAATTGTGTTGAATAGCACTCCGAAAATTGCCTTAGACTAAGCTCTATAGATCAAAAAATGAGAAAAAATATCAAATCCTTCGACATAAGTAGTCTGCCCAGCAAAACCGCACCTGCGGTCAAGATAATCGCACCTGCGATGCTGCATATGTGGAAAATCCATCGTAGATGCGAAAAGTCATTAATCCCCCGCCATCCGCTTCTACAAATAAACCATCGCACATGCGAAGGCGCATCTGTGCTCCTTTGTCCGCTTCTTCGGACTTCCTCGCCAAACTCAACTTCCACTTCCACGGTAAAAATCGCGTATCTGCTCTTCCGCTCCGGCAGAAAACACTATGGTCCTGTGATACCAGCTCTTCAGCCAATCGTTGCTTCTGAGGATTAATCCTTATAGAAGTGCATTCGCTTCTAAAAAATATCCTTGCGCATTTGCAGAGTTAACCTAGCCAGACCACCCTGATGGTAGGCTATAATCTCGTTTTTTAGTCGCTTATTGCACTCAAATTTACTGCACTTTAATTGAGTTTGAGCTTTAATTGTTAGTGTTTTATGTTGATTGTGTGCTTTATGCTTCGTAGGAGTGTTTCTGAGCTATGTAGATTCTATGGGATGAATTTGAATTATATAGAGCTTTTAAGTCTGAGTAAATGCCCTACGGATAAGCGGGGATCGCATTCGGGGGTCGAAAATCACTTCTGGATATAAAAAATGCAAGAAAAATTCCTATTCAGAGAAAGGGCCACTACCGCGACGCGTGGGCGCCATGGCTTTACAGTTTTCCTGCAGTCTATCAGAATCAGCTCTCTGAATTTCCTAGTAACTCCCCGCATGGTGTGTCGCTCCATGCGGTGCGCCTGTGTAATTTTTTCAGAGCCAATGTCCTATTTCGGCTAGGAAAAGGTGGTTTCGTCTGGGTCCGACCCTAGTTTGTATAAATAAATGTAAAAATGTTATTTTATGTACTTTTGATACATCTAAGACCTAAGAAGGCTAAGGAGGAGGTTGGGAAGCGAAAGCATGAGGACATCATCATTGAATCCTTACTCAAGACAAGAGTTTGGATCGTTTTATGTTTTTCTTTATATTTGTGATGAATTACTCCGTATCTATGGAGTAATTCTCTTCAAGGATTGATGGATTTAGTGTATTGATAATTATTTGCGGATATTAACTCTAGTATTTTATGTATTGAATTGTTTTGGGTGACTTAATTGTTGCATCTATGTTCACATGTTCATGTATTCAAGAGAGGCATAACTTGTGATATGTTTGCATAATCTTGTTGGTTGAGTTCATTAATTCTTCTTAGTAATTGAAAGAGGCTAGTTGACTCATTGATTAAACCTAGTTAGGAGGATAATCGAAAGAGGTTCTCCTAAAGACCAATCCATTACGAATTCTTGCATATCTGCATGAAGCTTAAATTGGTTCGTATTGTGAGGTAGAGACATAATCGAGAGAGGAGTTTCTACGTAACATTTGAACTAATAATTGAGTGAATTCGAGATGCTCACTTGAACATTAGGAGTAAATTAACAAGAGTTAATCCCGGATAATTATTTTGCACCTATCCAATCAACCCCTATTTTCTCCCAATGATATCTTCCTTGCTTACTTTTGTTGCGATTAGCATAGTCAATTAGCTCTAGATTCTTAGTTAATTTTAGTTTTTAGTCATATAATTCTCAACTGTTGATCATCTTGGATAGCAACCAAGCTATAAACTACGAAAATACTATTTAACTCCAATCTCTGTGTATACGATATTATACTATACTATCTTTGACTAGCTAGCATACTTAGGTGTGTGTTTTAAGCTCGTCACTCTTATGAATCCTAGGTACTCTGCCAGCTGATACTGAAAAGAATCTGAATTAAACGGTAAATGCTGTGACACTGAGAAGCGGACAAGTGTTGAAAAATCCCATTCCAATTTAAAAAGAAGTTGCACCCAAAAATGAAAGTGGGAAGGAGCTAAAAATTGAAGATGATAAAATGACTGAGAAGAGGAAAGGTAAGTAGGGAGTCGAGATAAAGAAGAAGGAAGAAACTTCAAGAAGGGATGAATCTGATGATGTGAGCAAGCACATGCCTGCTCTACCTTTTCTCCAAATGCTCTGTAGAGAAAAGCTGGACAAGCAGTTTGAGAAATTTTTAGATATGCTAAGACAAGTTAATGTAAACCTGCCATTCACTGAAGTTCTTTTACAAATGCCAGCTTATGCAAAGTTTTTGAAAGAGATCCTTACGAAGAAGTGAAAGATAGAAGAGACCAAGGTGGTTAAGCTCACAAAGCATTGCAGTGCAATCCTGCAAAACAAACTCCCTCAAAAGTGTGGAGATCCAGGGAGTTTTGCAATACCTTACTCTTTAGGCACTCTTACTTTGATAAATGTTTATGTGATTCTGGTGCCTCAGTTAATCTAATATCTTTTTCTATTTACATGAAGCTGGAGAATGAAATTGGATAGAGAAGGTCAGCACCAATATCCTTGCTGTTGGCCAACCAAACAACGATAATACTCGAGGGGATAGTAGAAGTTGTTTTAGTGCGGGTAGATAAGTTCGTATTTTCGGTGGATTTCATAATGGTAAAGATGGAGGATAATAAAGAGATACCCTTAATCTTAGGAAGACCATTCTTAGCAACAGGTAGAGCAATACTGGAATACATGATAGAAAACTCATGCTTAGAGTGGGTGAGGAGACAGTGACTTTTTGAGATGAATGTAGCAACTGGAGTGAAAAAAGAGAAGCCAGCTACAAGTGTAGAGTGAAAAGTGAAGGGTGTGAAAGAGAAGACCCTAGTGATAGAAAAAGACAAGTGTGGGATGAACCCCAAGAAGGATGAGAATAAGCTATATGCGTGGATGTGTGAACTAGTTCGGGCGCGTGGAATGGAGTCCGACTTTGATTTAGACCCCGACTAGAGATTCAGGGAAGTTTTCTCTACCTTATTCTTTTTAATTGTGTGTCATGGGGACATGCCACAATTTAAAGTGTGGGGTGGGGGATAATTATATGTTGTATGTATATGTGTTAGTTTTTTCCTTTTAGTGTTTTTGTTTTTTAGTAATTAGAAAATATTTGGGAAAAAAAATTTAAAACCCATAAAAATTTAAAATTTTTTACTTTTCCCGACGATGGATATCATTCGACGGGTTTCATGAGGGATTAAAGTTGAAAAAAAAAGACAAAAACATTTTATTTTGTTAAGTAGTGTAGTAATTCTCCCTTGGTTTTTCGTTGGGCCCCAGTTCTTTTCCAAGGGTTTTGTTTGAACCGGGTGTAGTTAGATATTTGTTTCTAGAAGTAGGAAGCCTTGTGCTATGAATTGAATTGAAAGCAACGTCTCTTGACTTTGTTATGCCTTGAAGCGAGTATTTTATTTGTGACGCTTAGGCTTAGTTTTTGATTCTTGCATAAGTACCTTAAATTGTATGATCTTAACTTTGCTTAACTGCTTTGACTAGAGTGTCTTGATAATCCAATCTTGAGTGAGTTATGTGCCATGTGGGTGTGAAGTTTTTTGGTATTATGTGCATTGTATTTGATGTGTAGAATTTTCCCCATGTGTTTTCAAAGCGAAATGGTAGTTTTGTTCAGTCTTGGAAGTGATATAGGCATTTCTTTATTGAACCAAGTATGTTATTACCCACCTGATTTCTATGTATCTTAGATAACCCGGTTGAGCATGTAATCTTGTATCTTTGGCAACCACATTACAAGCATTACCCATTTGTTTGAATAAACCATCTAGTTGAACAATTTTACCTCTCGTGAGCACTTGAATTTGTTATGAACTTTGTAAAAGTTGAAGTGTGGGGTGGTTGGTTTGGCTTTTGAGTGGAACCATTGAATTAGGAGAAGGTGCATTGCGTGGAAAAAAGTAAGAGGCACTTGAATTGAAAAAGAAAAAAGAAAAAAAAGTTAATTGTATGATTCTGTAAAATATTCCATGATAGTGGTAACTCTTGATGTAATTGTGCTTAAAGAAGTTGAGAGTTAATGTATATTGATGTGAAGGTGAAGTCATGATTTGACATAATTGTGGGGTTTTAAATGTTAAAGTGTATGTATTAAAGTGCATAGGGAGGTGTAGTCAGTCTTACATCTAAATGTATCCTACCTGTCCCGTAGCCTACATTACAACCAGTTAAAGTCCTACTCGATCCCTGACTGAATGAGCTCGTTTTGTAAAGTAGTACACCATGGGCAAGCCTATGGTGGATCTTTTGTGGCATATGAATGTTATTTCTAAGAGTGAGTGAATTCTTTCAATCTTGAGTTCCTAACTGTTCTTCAATTTTGTTATTTGTGGGACTATTCTCTATTGTTGTGAGGGCACTTGATTCATGAAGGAAAGGTAATGTCGTTGACCTTTATGTTAGAGTAAGTGAGCGGGTTGTGAACAATGCAAGGTGCTTTTGAATAAAAAATTGATTCTAGGATGTTATAGTATTATGCTTAATCTATTTAAAATACTCTTAGTATGATGAGTTATGAGAAGTGTTTAAGAAAATCGTATCTATATAAAGTGTAGTTTGATTGCTCGAGGACGAGCAATGGTTTGAGTGTGGGGTGTTGATGGTAGGCTATAATCTTGTGTTTTAGGCGCTTATTGCACTCTAATTTACTACACTTCAATTGATTTTGAGCTTTAATTGTTTGTGTTTTACACTGATTTTGTGTTTTATGCTTTGGAGGAGTGTTTTCGAGCTATGTAGATGATATGGAATGAACTTGAATGATTTTGAGCTTTGAAGTCTGAGTAAAAGCCCTAGAGAATAAGCCATGATCGCGTTCGTGCGTCGAAAAGCACGTATGGATATCAAAAATGAAAGAACAATCCTTACTCAGAGAAAGGGCCAGTAGCGCGGTGCGTAGGGCGGCACGTGGGGTGCCGAGCCTATACATGTTTCCTACAGTCTGACAAAATCAGCTCTCTCAACTTCCCCACTATGTCCAGCATGGCGCGTCGCCCCATGCGGCGCGCCTGTGTAATTTTTACAGAGCCAATGTCCTATTTCGGCTAGGAAAAGATAGTTTTGTCTGGGCCCGACCCTACTTAGTATAAATACATGTAAAAATATTATTATAAGGACTTTTGACACATCTAAGACCTAAGGAGGCTAAGGAGGAGGTGGAGAAGTGAAAGTACAAGGAATTCATTATTCACTCCTCACTCAAGATAAGAGTTTGGATCGTTTTATGTTTTTATTTATATTTGTGATGAATTACTCCACATCTATGGAGTACTTCTCTTAGGGATTGATGAATTTGGTGTATTGATAATTATTTGTGGATATTAACTCTAGTTTTTTATGTATTGAATCATTTTTGGTGATTTAACTGTTTCATCTATGTTCACTTGTTCATGTAATCGAGAGAAGCATAACTTGTGATATTTTTGCATTATCTTGTTGATTAAGTTCATTAATTCTTCTTAGTAATGGAAAGAGACTAGTTGAATTATTGATTAAACCAAGTTAGGAGGATAATCGAAAGAGGTTCTCCTTAAGACCAATCCATTACGAATTCTTGCATATGTTCACCAAGCTTAAATTGGTTCATATTGTGAGGTAGAGACTTAATCGAGAGAGGAGTTTCTACGAAACGTTTGAACTAATAATTGAGTAAATTCGAGAGACTCACTTTAACATTAGGATTGAATTAACTAGAGTTAATCCGAGACAATTATCGTGCACCTATCCATCAACCCCTATTTTCTCCTATTGATATCTTCCTGCCCACTTTTGTTGCGATTGTCATGGTCAATTTGCTCTAGATTCTTAGTTAATTTTTGTTTTTAATCACATAATTCTGAACTGTTGATCATCTTGAATAGCAACCAGGCTATAAACTATGAAAATACTGTTTAACTCCAATCCATGTGAATACGATATTATACTTTACTATCTTTGACTAGAGAGCATGTTTAGGTGTGTGTTTTAAGCTCGTCACACCTTCGTACCCGCGGACCTGCATTTGCGACCAATCCGACTGCATATGCGAAAAGACAAGAAATCAGATTTCTTCAGCAAATTCCTCTGAGTCCAAAAGTAATCCGAAGTCAATCTGAATCGCACCCAAGGCCCCCTGGACCTCGTCTACAAATACCAATGAATCCCAGAACATAACACGAACTTATCCGAGGCCTCAAATCCATAAAACAACATCAAAACCATGAATCTCACCCCAATTCAAGCTTAATGAAAGTAATGGACACCCAACTTCTAAAACTCACGCCAAATCACATCAAACCAACCCAGAATGACCTAAAATTTTGCACACAAGTCCCAAATAATACAACGAACATATTCTAACTCCCACAAACAGAATCCGAACCTGATTTCAACAAAGTCAACTCTTGGTCAAACCTATCAACCTTCCAAACCTTCAACTTCTCAACTTTCCCCAAAAAGTATTAAATCATCATATGGATCTCCAAATCAAAATACGGACATTCGCCTCAGTCCAAAATACCATACGAAGCTATAGGAAGCATTAAAACACCATTCTAGAGTTGTCTACGAAAAAGTTAAACCAGGGTCAACTCTTTCATCTTAAGCATCCAACCTTGGTACTAAATGTCCCAATTCACCCAAGACGTTCTCGAAACCAATCCAACCATCCCCACAACTGACATAGCCACATATGAACAAAGAAGAAGCAATAAATAGGGAAACAAGACTGCAATACACAAAATGACCGATCGAGTCATTAAAATAGGGCCCTGCCATACCCATCTATACAACTAGACATACCATTGTACTCGCAACTCCAAAAAAAAGGTGTGCCTTTGAGTCTTCTACCTATTGTCCTACTGATGTCTGCCTTTTCTCGAACTACCTAGACCTGTAGGCATGAAAATGCAGCGTCCCCCAGGAGAAAGGGACGTTAGTATGACTGATGTACTGAGTATGAAGGCAAGAAATATAATCATAAAGAAACTAAGTAATAACATGTTCATTAATAATGTAACTGAAATACAAGCACTTCTCCGAATTGTCTATATGTTAGAGTAGAAAGAAAGTACAAAAAACTAGAAGGTAATTGAAGTATATCAGAATGGTTGAGAATGCATCTGAAACATATTGCATACTTTGGAAGTGCCATCCTTATTGAAATAAAGAGTAACATAAAGAAGCTCAGAATATAACTAAAGTGCATCACTTAATTTTGAATCTGTTATCATACAGGTAATACCATATCCATATATGTGGTGTCTCTCATATCTGTATACATAATATCATAGTCTATATAAGTACCTACCGATATCTCACTCAACGGCGTCTGCACGCCTGAATATGTATATCCGTCTGAACGGTCATAGTGCATCTAAACGTTATGTGTCTGAATACTCTGTGTCTGAACGCTATGTGTATGGACGCTATGCGTCTGAACGCTTAACGCCTGAACGTCTACTATCAATATTCATATGCGTCTAAAAGGCTGCACACCTCAAGCAATGGGCAGCACCCACTCAATTGCGAACTTCAGAACACAAGTATGGGAAGTTTCCAGTGAACTAGGTATTAAACTTACAACAAAGCATAAGCCACTAAAACACAACCAAGACATGAAATTGAGCTTCTCAAATAGGTTATAACTAAGTTTCAAAGCTCACAACTCAGCAAGAAACAAGGAAAACTCATAATAAGATTCAAAGTCTCATAGGGATCAATTTTACCATATTTGACAAGTTCATGCCTACAAAGAAGAAAGGTGAACCTTACATACACCAAAGTCTTGAATTTGAGCTTTGCAAATAGATTATGGCTAAACTTCAAGGCTCATATCTAATAAATAACAAGGAAATATTCATACTTGAACATTATTTTTCAAGAGTCATATGAAGCAATTGATCTGTAATTTCACAAAACACATTAATATGAAGAAAGAAGTGAAAACTCACATACCTTAGCCTTTATTTGCTTCAAATTCATCAATTGTAATTCTTGAAATCTTTTAGCAAGCTTTTCTTCAAATTAAGGTTGGCTTCAACAAGAAAAACTCCTTAAAACTCAAGTAGGAGATACAACATGAACACCTCTATGGCTCTCAAGCTTTGCGTGAATTATTCTACCAAAGCTATTAATTTTTTTTTGGATAATTTAAAAGGAGAACATAAGGGAATATTTGGGAACTTGTTTTGTCTCAAGAGGTGTTGGACATGTTCTAAAAAAACTTGAGAACAAACTGAATATAAAAAGCCACCGCCTCACTAAGCTAGTAGGTGACTAAGCTATTTTTTTTGGCAACTTAAGAGGCCCTCCTTTGCACTCTCGTTTCCCCCCTACTACGACATCATATTAATGACCAACTTAATATTCTATGAACTAGATTCAATAAACTCCAAATTATGTTTGAATCATTCTCAAATTCCTCATGGATTGGGAGAAAATTGACCCGAGATTTAGCATAGTAATGCTTTTGCCGTAATACTATATTGAGGTTGTGGCAGCCCTACTTCGGACGCTCATAACATTTTTCTTTGATGTCATATTGATGTACGGTCTAGTGCGCTAGAAACTACATACACAGACCTTCAATTTCATATATCATTTATCCCAAATAGGCTATATATGCTTGGAGAAAAGCTGGTCACAAAGTGATCTAGTTACATGTCATATCTTAACCTAAAGTACGACAACTCAAGCCGACTTTACTTATATGCCATGTTTGGGCTTCTATATATAACGTATTATTGACGTACAATATATATCACATTAAGATTAATTTCTAAATACGTCAAAACCTTTTATATCGTACTTAACACATCACGCATAGAATAAATAAAATCGCAAAAATCCGGGGTGTAACATTATCAATGTAGATTTTTTACCGGATTACCGCAATCACGCCCAAGATTTGACTCCATATGGGTTATCGTGGATCGACTTACCAAATCAGCTCATTTCCAACCAGCTAAGACTACCTCCTTAGCTAAAGACTATGCTAAGTTATTTCTCGAGGAAATAGTTCGACTTAATGGAGTTCCGATTTCTATCATATCGAACAGAGGTGCCCGATTTACGGCTAACACCTGGAAGTCATTTAAAAAGGATTACGTACCAAAATCAAAATCAACACACCTTTTCATCCAAAAACACAGGGTAAGGCCAAATGCACTATCCAAAGAAAATTGGGAGGATCATCTACCACTCATCGAATTTGGTTACAACAACAACTACCATGCCAACATTCGGATGGTACCGTATGAGGCACTATACGGACAAAAGTGCAGATCTCATATCGGCTGGTTCGAAGTGGGTGAGACATAGTTGTTGGGTCCTGAGCTAATTTAACATGCTATGGAAAATGTGAAAATGATTAATAATTAGTTATTGACTGCTGAAAGCAGGAAAATATGTCGCCAATGAATGGCATGATGAGATTCGGTAAGAAAGGCAAACTCAGTACCCAGTATATTGGAAAGAGTTCTGGTGGCTATTCTAGATCGTCAAGTGTGCAAGATGCGAACCGACAAGGTAGCATCAGTTAAAGTACTTTGGAGGAACAATAATATACAAGAAATGACCTGGGAAGCTGAAGAAGACATGAGAACCTGATACCCCCCTTTGTTCCATGCGATAGGAGGTAACAATAAGACCACCATGGCGGGCACAACCCAAAATGACTAAAGATGTTTGCAAGAAGTTACAATAATTCAACATTCGAGGATGAATTTTTCGAAGGAATGGGATGATGGTGCACCCAACACATAATGTTAAATATTGGTATGTTTGCGTTTTAGCTGGGTGAATCGGCCGGCGATGCATATCAGGGCAGAAAGGTGGTTACGCATTTCAGTAGACTTGCGTCAATTGTCCCACCGGGTGCTGTAATCGGGGCGGGGCGACCTGTTTTGCATGTGGAGGAGACGAAATATCCTAGACTTGGTATAGAATAAAAAGGCTATGTGACTCTTTCTCTTCAATTATGTGGAAGTGTCACCCACTTTAGCTCACCCAAAACACACTCAAAAGAGTTTCAAAGTAGACTAAATTGAATCAGAGGCGAGAATTATCGGATCTAGACTGAAGACGCTTTGAATTGTCACTATAATATCTATTATATCTATTGTCTTGTTCTGATTCTAGAAACTCGTTGGAGGCGGGGTTAGTCACCACGAAGGCATAGGAATTCATGAAAATGTAGCTAGTTCTTCAATAAGGTATATAGGACAACTTTCTTTCCTAACATGATTTGGTGTAAGTATCTCTCTCCTTAAAGGATTTCTATGTTGTAAGATTGGTTGTTCTAAGCCCTTATAAGTGACTTTGTTTTTGTTCATTTCTTTAAAATTTGAGATGTTTCCAGATTGTATCCTATAGTTGGAAAATATGATTCCTTATGAGTTTGATCTTTGTGTCCTTTTAAATTGGCTGTACATTGCACTTATATACGTATGTATCTATTTTACTTTATCGAGCCGCACTATAGACGGCCGGGTACAACACTTAATGTGCAACCACTGATCAGTTAGGTATGATGAGACATGATATGCTATTACCGAGTCCTTGTGTAGGTGGGTACGATGATGTGTGATGTGAGGCTATCGAGTCATGCTGAGGCTGACTATGCCGAGTCCAGTTGAGGGTGGGCACAGTCGAGACCTCCTGAGGCTTGGTATGACAGAATCCTCTATGAGTCCAGGTATGGAGTGATGTGTGATGTGGGACTTTACCGAGTCCTCTCGAGATCCAATACGGTCGAGACCTCCTGTGGCTGGGTACGCCGAGTTCTAGAGTGATATGATGTGCCCCAAAGTGGTTGAATGTGTGTGTTTGTGTGTGTGTGTGTGTGTGTGTATTACAATTACTATACATGGCCCTAATAATTTGCTTGGTTTTACAAATGATTGCATATGTTCAGAAGTCAATAGGTATTGAAGTGTATGTTCTAGCTATTTTGTATAAGGTGAGGCCCTACCCCAATCAAGTTGTACGTATATGCATATTTTCTCAGCACTCTTAGAGGCTTGCGGAATAGTGTTCAAATGTATGTAAAGGTTGGTTATGACCATTTTGTTAACAATTGTGAAGTTGAATAAATGTTAATATTCCTTTCATATTCAGATATGTAAATTTTAAATTCTGGTATCATTACATGGAGGCATCGTTGGCCCAGGTTTCATGCTTTAGAAAATGTAAGTATAGACGTTGGTTCGCACGGGCCTTCGGGTGTTTCTCACCTACCAAGGTTGGGGTTTGACATTTATAAAATTGAGATTTAGACCTCGAATTGAGATCGAATTTCAAAACAAATCAGTTATTCGAGCTCGGGGGTGAATGGGTAATCGAGATTTGGTTTGATTTTCAGGTTTTGACCACGTGGGCCCAGGGTTGAAGTTTTTTGTATTTTTCAATTTAGTTAAAGATTAAACCTTTTTCATTTGTGGGTAGTTTCTAAAGCTTGATTTGCGTTGTTTGAATGATGTTTGACTAGATTTTATTGGTTTGGATGCTTGTTCTAAAGGAAATGTCATGGTTGAATATTCATTTGATTTTGGAAAAGAGTTAAATGTCGTGTTTAACTTTTATTGAGGGAATTATGACCAATTTGGTGTACTTGCTATGTACATTATGTGTGTGGACAACATACATGCAATGTGACGAGTGTATATGCGCTGTCATGTGTTTATATATGTTTGGTGGTCTATTTATCGTTATGTCAGCCATTATTTAATGCTATATCTAGTTATGTGCTGTGATTGCTACATGCCATTACTTGTTATTGTTGCCTTTACTTATTACCTGTCATTTATTTGTTACACATTTCCATTTATTCATTCCTTGATTATTACCTGCTTTACCTTCTATATGCTCTACCTTTATTAAATAAACAACTTTAGTGTTTCACGGCATTAACAACAACAACATACCCAGTATAATCCCATAAGTGGGGTCTAGGAAGGGTAGTGTGTACGTAGACCTTACCCCTACCTGGCGAGGCAAAGAGGCTATTTTCGATAGACCCTTGGCTCAAGAAGAGGTGAAAAGAGAGAAAAAGGAAGAAGACGAAGAAGAAAGAGGAAGAAGAAATAAAGAATAGGGAGACAAAGGACGATAAGGAAAAGGAGAAAAGGACAACAACAACAACAACAACAATAATAACAACAACGACAGCAACAACAAGTAAAAGAAAAAGTAACATTAGATAGTAACTAGAATATACATTGCACGGAGCGAACGAAACAATAAGCAAATACTAAAGGTCAAAGAATACAAAAAAGAACAAGAGAGATACTAATATTACTAAAAAAGAACGGGGAACTCTCGACTACCTACTAGCCTTCTACCCTAATCCTCGACCTCCACACCCTTCTATCCTGGGTCATGTCCTTAGTGAGCTTAAGTAGCACCATGTCCTACATATTCACCTCTCACCAATACTTTTTCGGCCTAGCTCTACCCGTTGCACATGTGGTTATTCTTGCGTTAATGACTTATCTAGGTTCATGTTGGCTTACGATGTGAGGAAACTTTATGAGTTTGAGTTGTTGGTTGTATGTTGTTTGTACTCGTAGTTCCTTGGTGATTTGTACACTTTAGTTCCTTGTTATGTTGGAATTCAAGAACCTCTTGCTTTTGGTTGATATTGGTAATGGAATGATATTGGCCACGAGTTGCGCATCGTAATAGAATAGAAATAAACTGATATTGGTAACAGGTTACGCACCACAACAAATATTAAAAAGATATTAGGATCGTATTGCTCATCACAACAGATGTGGATTTGAATTGGAATCGGGTTACGCGCTGAAATGGGAAATGATGTGTTGCAACTGATTGTAGTTGTGGTGTTCTATATATCTTTGTCATGTTATGAGGGTATGAGTTGATGTTATTCTAGGGCCCTCTGTTAGTTAACCTTCTAGTCTCGTTGTTATGAGATTACCCATTCTCTCTATATTTCTATTGTCTTATATTTATTGTTCGTATTGTTCTATAGTGAGTGTCTTGTCATAGCATCATCACTACTTTGTCAAGGTTAGTCTCGGAACTTATAGATTACATGGGGTCGGTGTTACTCAGACTACACTTCCGCACTTGTGTAGATGTCAGTGATTGTCCTAGCATCGCATAGAGGAGATTGCTCGGACCGGATCTGTTGCCCCTCATACTTTCTTGTTGGAATGCGTCTTAAGTGAATCAATATAAGCCATAGAGTTTAAGTACCTTCACAAAGATAATGATGCATTAACATAGGTGTTACGGAAGTATCGTGAGGGTTGGAGGCTAAACGGATCAAAAATGTTATAACCAGTACATTCGGGCAACACTAGGAGCACGTAATATGCTAAGGAATTCCTTTTTTAAGGAGTTTGAATTGTTTAATGGTCATAGGTAAGTTTTAATGTCAAGCAAGTTGTAAAACAAAAGTCAACAAAAGTCGTCACAAGTTACGATCATAATCTTATTAAAATTTGGGTCTAATGTCACTAATCTTTTCTCTCAATATACTTTGCGTTATCAAGTGAACTGATGAAAGAAACCTATGAAGATTGAGAATGGAAGTGAAGATTAAGGTGTTTGTGCATGTGCACTGTTTTGCAAGGGTTTTGAGCTAGGTTTTGACCTGATTTTGTTGGAATATCTTGGACACATTATTGTTGATGTTTTTCCTATTTTTTGGTGCTGGTTTGAGTTCGATGGAAGTGGAATTTTATAGGATAAATGGTGTCTGATTATCTATAAGTGACCTACTAGCTTAGAAGCATGTTTGTAAGTCCTTCAACGGAATTATCAACATGTTTTACTGTCTTAATGTAGATTGAAGTCTTCGGGAAAATATACGTTGAGTCGTTATGTAAACGACAAAGGTATGTTAAGGCTCACTCTTTCTTTCTTTTGGCATGATTTACAATAAATGTAACTATAACGCTGTTACTTCAAAAGGAACTCTATTCTCAAGGTTAAAGCTTGTGAACTTCATTTTTTCACATTATTGTAATTCATGACTCTTATTGTTATTTGACGGGATCACTTCCCGCATTGATAGCCTTTGAATCTTATGTCTTCTAATGATCATTTTGACTCTCAAACAATTGATACAAACACAATTACATAACAATAATCAGCAGATAACAACCTTGAGTCACTCTGATTAGATCTATTAGGCTCTTTAGAGTCATTGCTTGCATCGCACTTCCATATAAGTATCTACTTTACTCAATCGAGCCAAGCTATACTTGGCTCGGCACAACACCTATTGCGCAACCACTGATCAGTTGGCCATTACCAAGAACTTTTTGGACGGGTACGACCGAGTCCGCTTTGAGGCCGAGTATGTTATGAGATATTACCGAGTCCTATTAAGGCCGAGTACGACTGAGTCCTCTTCGAGTCCAGGTATGTTACGATATCATATGATTTGCCCCACAGAGCGGCTAGATACTATATTATATGGCCCCATTGAGTGGCTTGATATTATCAGACATGCATCTATATCCATGATGGTGACAGGGTATGCCCTCAGAGGCTTGCTATGAGTTTTAGGTTGACTTCTGTGCCCTTCCTTCACATTCCCTATTTTATTTATATGCGTTCCTTCCTTACATATTAAATATATCTTACGTACTGACGACCCCTTGCTGGGGTGTTGCGTTTCATGCCTGCAGATAGCGATAACGATTCAGCCAATACTTCACAATAGGTGACTCAACTCAGCTGAAGGTTGTTGTGCTCCTTTCTTCTAGAGCTATCTAGGGTGCTGGTAGGTATTGTGGTGGCATATATGTACGTAGTCGGGTATGGTGGGGTCCTATCCCAACCTTATGATGTTTATCTACTCCTTGGAGGCTTGTAGACATATGTTATGTGTATTAATGGTCATGGAGTCCTTGTACTCCATATGTCTAGTATATAAAATTGTGTATAACATTTCTGGTTGTCCTTTATCATTTTTTGTTTCTGTTTGAATCATATTATCTCATGACAGTCTTTTCAGTCCATCTATACATGATAGCATGGATATATCTTGCACACCCCACGAATAGCAGGCCATAGGAGTATCAGAAGGTAAGATTATTAGTTTCAAGAGGTAAAAGAAGCAAGGTGAAGAAGACTACGAGGTATCCAGTTAGCGAAGATTATAAGTATTTACAATTCAAGCAAAGAAATATGGGCATTCAGAGTTACTTTCAACAGTAGCAGAGGTATGTACAATTGGCCGTACCCATCTCAGTTACACCCTATGGGAGCTAACATATATTGTTTAAGAGAAAGATGGGATATCAAAATCCGACTAGGCATAGAATAACCCAAAATGGCGGATGGATTGTTAGAATTACCTGACATTTTCGAAGGATATTGCAAACGTGATAGTACTTCTCCTTGTGAGACACCCAGATATTGCACTCTTGAATAGTACAGTTAGATATGAATACTAGAATGTTCGAAAAATTGAGAAGATGGGAACTAGAAACCTAGAAGGGAAAATATTTACCTTAGTATGACTCCCATTAGTAGTTAGAAGAAAATGTTAGGTGACTCGAAGAGCCAGTGAGATGGAGCAGGGGGAGCTAAACTGATAGAAACATTAACCAAGAGAATAAGAAAAGAGTAAATGAAGCATTATGAGTAAGATGTGATAAATGAGTGATAACGTTAAATCAAAATATAACAAGATGACATAGTATATAGTCAAGAGAAGAAAAAGACAAGATGAGACAGACCTTGAGACTATTAAAGAGTATAAGCCATAAAATCATATCCTTACTTGGAGAAATGAGTTGGTGACTCCAGCATTATTACCAAAACGCTAAATTAGACCCTCGGCGTAATAGAAATCGGTATGGGCTAATAAATATGATAAACAAAACATGAGTTAGGGATAGGAGGACCGCATTCCGGCTATAATAGAATGGAAAAGAAGAATAACCGTTAAAGGTCATTTAGAAAGACACTTCCTTTTAGCAATCGCTATGCGTAGAGTTATGCTTAAGGGACTAAGTGTGCCAGTTACACTAGGTATCACCCTCGTGCGTAAGAAATTCAGTTATCCTCTGGTGCAGAATGGTTAAAGCAAGGAGATAAGGGTCATTGAAGATGTTAAAAGATGTCGAAGATTAAAAGGTAAAACAACTGCAACTAAACCTTCAAAGAATTAAATGTTAGTACTCCCCTAAAGGGGAGAAAATGGTGTGTGGTTCTGGTAAATATAGATTGGAAAAGGAGGAATGCAGTAAAAAGGTGGAAGGAATGGGATTGCATGTTATTCAGATCATATAGATACGTTACGACTCTAGAACATTATGCAAGCATGATGCCACGAATAGGCAATAAGGGTTCCCAGCTAGGTTGTTAATTGATATATAAGTGTGAATAACTCGATAGATAATGAACTAAGGCGAGAGGTAAGTGAAGATAAACATGACATAACCCAAGTGAGGTTGCACAAAATATAAATAAGAGAATGGACCAAAGAGTAGTTAGTAGTTGATTCATGAATAGCCTAGTTATGGCTGGACAGGAGGTCATAGATAATTCAGCAGATCATGCAAGATAAATGTAGTGAACCCAAGCATAGGGATTTCAGTCTCACCTATACGAGATAATAATCCTCGAGAAATATTAAGATAGGAGTTAGGATAGTTAAAAGTACCGTATAAGTGTTAAGAAGATAAAAGAGAGTGCCACTGCGGAGACAATCGAAATTTGAGTTCAAAAGTAACCGTAAGAGCATAAGGGCATGGAGCTAAGTAACCAAGGATAATTATAGACGAGTAAGAACATCGAAAATTTTGTTGGGTATACGATTTAATAAGCTCACAGCTTTACAAGAGTAAGAGGGTCTCCCCAATGTACAACAAAAGACTAGCTGAAGAAACAAGGATGAAGGCTTCGACTTAAGCATAACAACTTGAATTCGATATTAAAGAAGAAATGATCTTGTAATAACTATCTCATTAGAATATTTAATGCACTCCATAAGAAAGTGGCACCCATCGTGATTAATTAACAAAAAGTAAAATCAAAATTAATATTCAAGATCATATGAGTTGCACCAAATTCATATATGCCTGGGCACTAAGATAAGCCAAGTCTTCATGCAACAAGTGGAAGAATGACCAGAAAAAGTAATTGGTTATGCTTGAAGACAACTGCGAAGGCACGAAAGGAATTATTCGATCTATGACACAGAGTTAGTTACATTATGAACATGCGTATGATTTCAGAGTATTATCCATGCAGCATATATGTTGACATTCTTAAAACTATTGGAGACTTCCGTATATCTTTAAAAAGGAGAATCGAGTCCATGTCACAGACAAAGACTTGAATTGTTAGAAGATTATAACATGGATGTTCCATAGCATCGACGAAAGGTTAATGTATGAACTAATACCCAACTTAAAGGCTCTAAGAGAAGAGGAACCTCGAGAGTTACATCAACTACGTAAATTATTAGTCCCATTATTAGACCTAGATGATTATAAAAATTGTGACTTAAAACATTGCAGAAGCACAATTAATAGTCAAAGTATAAGAGATATAGTACAACATCCCTATTCAATAACAACTCTACGGTAAAGGCAATTAGAAGAGTACTATCCTTAGAGATAACAAAAGGTGGAGTGGAGATGATAGGCTAAATATGTGCCCCCACAGTTGCAGGACTCCGAGTCATTATCAGGGCAATGTATCATCATATTTTTACCATTCGAGTACAGAACATAGACAATAATAGAGTCATTATCTAGAAGACTACAGAAATAAGAAGACATGATCTGAGACGAGCGACACCATGTGGTTGGTAGTTGAAAGGTGATCATGGACTACAACGTATAACATGGATGAACTACTCTCCAGATCGACCATTCAGTTAAAAAGTGTCCATTAGGACAAGCTATGCTAAAAATAAAAATGTGCGAGCTTTTACATAAATACAATAATCTAAAAGATCAAGAATGTGAGTTAGCTGAGATGACAAGTCAAGTATAAATTGTTACGAGACCAGGATAAGTCAGGAGGATAAAATAGGAGGTGGAGAAGCTGAAGCCTACTTAAATCACTCATTCCTCAATTGGAGCAGAAATATATGTATATTTCTATACAAGGTGCAACAGAAGGGTTAAATAGCAATGTTACAAATACCAAGATGATAACGAAGCTTAAGAAAAGTGAAGTGTGAACTATGAGAGCCAAGGTGATGATTGTATTTGGTTCTAAGAGCATCAGAATAAAAAGTGTATGATGGCCAAGGTGGTAGAATAAAAATTCCTAAAGTACGAACGCATGGAATGTCATAGACGACTGAGTATTCCAAAATATCTAGCCTACGAAAAGCATCATGAGATCCGGTAAGAAGAGCAAGCTAAGTCCGAGATATATGGGGAGTTCTAGAATCATTCAATAGATAGACATAGTAGTTTATGAGCTTGAATTGCCTCTGGAGTTAGAGTCAGTCATTTTCCATGCTACGGAAGTGCATTGGAGACACTTCTCGGGTTATCCCAGTAGATGACGTTCAGATTATAGAGGGTCTATCCTACGAGGAGACTCCAATGGCTATTTTAGATCGACAAATTTGTAACTCGAGGACCAAAAAGGTAGCCTCTGTGAAGGTATCATGGAGAAATAAGAATGCCAAAGAAATGACGTGGGAGGCCCTCGAGTAGATGAAATTAAATAGCCCCACCTATTTCAACAGAAAATATGTCTCGAGATAGGATATTATAGCACAGTCCGGTTCAAACCAGTAGGTCGTAAGTTGATCTCTTATTTCGTCACAACCCAAATTGGAGGGCCATGACTAGCACCCAGGCCATATCTGCCGAGCATCAATGCACATTTTACCTAACCTTTCTTATTATGAATATGGGCCGACGAGATCAATATAAATGGTAGACATGATCATAAACAACCAACAATGATAGATAATGGCATGAAATTTATAACATCGGCTGACAAGGCTGTCATGAAGCTATGTATAATGTACGAGCTGACAAGCTTCCATGAGAGACTATACAACAAAAATCAATCGACAAGGCAATCCAAACTATACATGAGTCGACACTTGTCTATGAGCCTCTAAAGGAATATAAGTGCTGCAACATTACCGGAATAGTGCCCCGACATACCCATCATATCTATAACAAAAATGCATACCAATAAAGCAGCACAACATGTCTATCAGGACCTGCAACACGACATGTCTACCAAGTCCAGAGAAGGCATCTCCCCAATAACCGCTGAACTGCGTAGCCTACTCTTGTTGGGGAGCTTCGCCTACTTGTCTATCAGGACCTGCAGCACGACATGCAACGTCCACAAAGAAAAAGGATGTCAGTACGAATAAAGTACTGAGTATGTAAGGCAGGAAAGCATAAGTAAGAACAGTAATATAAATAGGGATAGAGAATATAAAACCTGTAACATCTGGGTACCTTTGAGGGCTACTGACCTGAAATGCATGATACATATATATATATATATATATATATAAACTTTTGAAACATACGTCTCTGTGGGTATCCTCATCATCATATCGTCATCGGCCGTAATAGGCTCGGCAAAAATGTACCCAGCCATCATAAGGCTCGGTAAAATCTTACCCGGCCACATGGAGCTCGGTAAAAACCAACTTATCTGTGGTTTCAAAACAGGTGCCATACCTAGTCGACCGTATCGCGGCTCAATAGAGAAAAATAGATACATATATATATGATGTGTGCTAGAATTATTGGAATCACATTTTGAACCTTTCGGAGTGACGTAAGGTCGGTCGCCTCCCTACACGTTATTAGGATTAACTCTTCGTCAAGAAGCTTATAAGAATAAGGAAGTACCAACAACATTGATAACACAAGAATAAGAGAAGTAACATCAACATCAATCGTTCCATAAGAAGGGAAACAATGTAAGTACTTCTAGCTTCAAAGAGTGGAGTATCATTGGAAGCTCGTTCATTACATTATGTGCAATCAGAGTCGAGCAAAAGAAGGAAAGGAATGGCCTCACATACCTTCTACATACTGCCCAACCTCAAGCTATGCAAATGTCACGACTCCTTAGTCAATACTAAGTGATATGACACTATTGCCATCGTTTAAGCATCGTAACTATTGTGTATCCACCACAACCTATTTTACGATGAAACAGACAACGCTTCCCCTATTTATTTTTCTTCCCAAAAGTTAAAATAATCACCAAACAGCCCATATAACATCAATAATAATCATATTGAGCCTCCCAAAACCGTCCACCAACCAACTACATTACTAACAAGCCTTTTGATATATATCTCACAAGTTCTAGTTTTAACGACTTAGCCGTAACTTGGATAATATTAAATATATGTAAGTTAAGAGGTTCCTTACCTTTAAACAGGAAGAAAAACTCCAATTTGACCTTAATGGACCACGAAATATCCCTGAAATGCTGCCACAAGAACAAGGAAGTGAAGCTGCATTTCAAATAGGATTTTTCGGCACTAGAATCACTTTAGAAGACATGAAATCAACTAGTATTGATATAAAAAACTTGAGGGAGTATTTTATAGAACATAAAACACTTAAAACAAACTCCCACACGAGCTGGAACAACAAAAATATCTGCAATAACAAGAAGAACAAGAAACTTCTAAGGCCACGAGATTCCCGACACTTGATTTGTGTTGTTTGCCCTTTGTTTTTGTCATGGATCATGTGAGAAACTTGAGAAAGTGTTTTTAGGGTTCTAATATCTGAATATACTGAAAAAAATGACATAAAACGGGGTTGAGGCGTGTTATATATATCCATATGTCTCAACCGCCTATGTGGGCCCCATAGATAGCTGCTTGGTGCAGTCTTGCAAAAATGCGAATATCTTTCTACTCCTAGATCGTATTGACGAATGATATAATGCGTTGGAAACTAGACTCATTGATCTTCAATTTGGTGGGTAGATCACCTCGTAGTTCCAATTAAATTAGAAGAAAATATTAGTGACATTTGACCTAAAATTTAGGTAAAATTATGAACGTAAGCTGCGACAACTTGTTCATAACTCGTTTGACTTCAAGACTTATGATACGGATGCTATATGATTCAAATTCCTTAAAACACGATCCCTTGGGAATATTAAGCACCTATAGCTTTACCCAAAATGGCGGGTTACAACATCATTGATTCGTTTAACTTCTAATACTTATTAACCACTCTTATACACCCTTGTATCGTTTAAGACCAATAGGATTAACTTCTTACCATATCAAAGATAATCTCTTCTCGGATTTACGTCGACTAACTTATGGCGTGATCCAACGTACGCGAATATGGGTTGTAACAGCCACCCCCCTCAAGAACATTCGTCCTCGAGTGTAAGGGTTTATGGGAGTCTAACTCATCGTGGATTCCGACGGAAATTTCCAGCTGAGATTCCCCATAAAATGGACACTGGCAAGACTTGCAAGCAGTTAAGCCCAATATATGGCCTTAAAAGGCTATACAAAGCATCGTGGATATGTACATTATCTACATATCACCGTTTTGTATTAAGAAAGAGTATTCTCAAGCTATTGCTTATCTCATAGAGCCGTTTCACCCTCTAATACATCCTGGGTTCCCCCGGCATCCTTGTTTTCTTCAATCTGGAACATGTAAGGGTATTTAGACTTCATCTCCTCTTCTGATTCGCATGCCATTTCTTTCGTATTCTTGTTCCTTCACAATACTTTGACAAAAGCTACATCTTTTGTTCTCAGCTTGCGGACTTGTCGATCTAATATAGCCACTAGCACTTCTTCATATGATAGATCCTCTGTAACTTATACATCTTTTATATGGACGACCTGAGAAGGGTCTCCAATACATTTCCTCAACATAGATACATGGAATACCGGGTGGACAAATTCAAATTGGGATGGCAATTCTAACTCATAAGCAACCTATCTAATTCGTCGAAGAATTTTGTGCGGCTCGATATATCGCGGACTAAGCTTATCCTTCTTCCGAAAATGCATGACACCCTTCATCGGCGAGATCCTCAGGAAAACCCAATCACCAACCTCATATTCCAGATCACGATGTCGGACATCGGGATAAGACTTTTGCCTACTTTGTGCTGTCCTCAGTCGCTCTTGTATCACTTTCACCTTCTCAATGGATTTGGTGAATCAAATGTGGCCCATATAATTCTTTTTCACCAACTTCGAACCATCCAACTGGTGATCTAGGCCTCCTCCTGTACAGTGCCTCGTAAGGGGCCATTTTAATACTGGAACTGTAGCTATTATTTTAGGTGAATTCTTTGAGTGCCAGATGGACATCCCAATTCCCCTTGAAATCTTGAACACATGCTCGTAGCATATCTTCAAGTGTCTGAATGGTACGTTCAGCCTATCCATCAGTTTTCGGATGGAATGCAGTGCTAAGATTAACTTTTGTGCCTAAACCCTTCTGAAAAGACCTCCGAAAGTCAACCGTAAATTGAGCTCCTCGGTCTGATATAATAGATACCAGCACACCATGAAGCCTAACAATCTACTTGATCTACAACTTTGCATAATCTTCAGCTGTGTAAGTTGTCTTAACTGGAAAAAAATGGCACATTTTTTAAGTCGATCAACTATCACCCATGTGGAGTCAAACTTATGATAAGAGCGAGGTAATCCAATAATGAAGTCTATATTAATCACCTCCCATTTCCAGGTCGGAATCTCTATATTCTGAATCAATCCACCAGGTTTCAAATGCTCGATCATTAATTGTTGACTATTAGAATACTGGTCTACAAATTATGTAGTAGATTTCTTCATGTTATCCCACCAATACTGCTCCTTAACGTCATGATACATCTTTGTCGAGCCGGGATGGATGGGATGTCAGGACTGATGAATCTCAATCATAATCTTCTCTCCCAACCCTTCCACATTAGGCACACATAGTCGGCCCTGGTATCTCAGTGTCCCATCTCCTCCAATCTCGAAAGCCATAATTTGACACTGTTGAATGCTCGCTCTCAATCGTAGTAAGGTATGATCTTCATATTGCCGTGCTTTTACCTCGGCTACAAAAGATGAGTCTGATATATTCTGTACAGTGAAACCTCCGTCATTATTTCTAACAATCTGATTCTCATATTGGCTAGCTGATGAAGATCTTTAGTCAACCCTGCTTACCTGCCTCAATGTGTACTAAGCTTCCCATTGACTTACGACTGAGAGCGTCTGCCACAACATTGGCTTTACCGGGATGGTATAATATCTCGACATCTTAATCTTTCCATAATTCAAGCCACCTGCACTGCCTCAAGTTCATCTCCTTCAGCTTGAAGATGTATTGTAAACTCTTGTGATCGGTGTAGATGTCAACATGGATGCCATATAGGTAGTGCCGCCATATCTTCAAAGCATATATTACTGCAGCCAATTCCAAATAATGAGTCGGGTAATTCTTTCAATGCTTCTTCAATTCTCTTGATGCATATGCAATCAACATCCTACGTTGCATCAATACATCCCCATACTTATACCTGAGGCATCACAATATAACACATAACCTTCTGTTCCTTCTGGGAAAATGAGCACCTGCCGCGGATGTCAATCGATTCTTTAGCTCCTAAAAAATGTTCACAAGCGTTAGACCACTAGAACATGATAGCTTTATGTGTTAACTTAGTCAATGGTGTTGATATAGAGGAAAACCCTTCTACAAACCGCCTATAATATCCTGCTAGCCTGAGGAAGCTACAGACTTCTGACGGTGTTGTAGGTCTCGGTCAATTCTTCACTCCATCGATCTTCTGAGTGTCAACACTAATACCCTCGTCAGATATCACATGGACAAGGAATGCTAATGAGTTTAGCCAGAATTCATATTTGGAGAGCTTAACTTATAACTTACGATCTTGAAGGGTCTGTTATACAATCCCCAAATGACCTACATGTTCCGCCTCCGAACGAGAATACACCAGAATGTCATCAATGAATACGATCACGAACATATCAAGATAGGGCCTGAATACACTATTCATGAAATCCATAAAAGCTGCTGGGGGAATTGGTTAGCACGAACGACATCACGAAGAGCTCAAAGTGCCCATATCTTGTCCGGAAGGCCGTCTTTGGAATATCCTTCTCCTTAACCCTCACCTGATGATACCATGAACGTAAGTCAATCTTTGAGAAATACTTGGTAGGCTGGAGTTGGTCAAACATGCCATCAATCCTTGGAAGTGGATACTTGTTCCTTTTAGTAAACTTATTCAACTGTCGATAATCGATACACATCCTTAACGACCCATCTTTCTTCAGCACGAACAAGACGGCCGCACCCCTAGGTGAAGTGCTAGGACTAATGAAGCCCTAATCTAGCAAGTCTTTTAAATGCACCTTCAACTCTCGCAACTCTGTTGCGGCCATCCTGTATGGAGGGATAGAGATCGGTTGAGTGTCAGGTAACACATCAATTCTAAACTCAATCTCCCTTTTTAGGAGGAAGGCCCGGGAGTTCATCTGGGAAAACATATGAAAATTCATTAACCACGGGGATTGATTGCTGAGTAGGCGGCTTCGCCTCTGCATCCCTCTCGCGAACGAGATGATAAACGTATCCTTTTGAGATCATCTTCCTTGCATTAAGATATGAAATAAACCTACCTTTCAGTGTAGCAATGTTCCCATTATATTCGATGAGGGGTTCACTAGGAAACGGAAACCTAACCATCTTCGTACGACAATCAACATTTGCATAGCATGAGGCCAACCATCCATTCCTATTATCACATCGAAATCAACCATTTCTAACTCAAATAAATATGCCGAGGTTTGACGACTACAAATCATCACTATGCAACCTCTATATAACCTTATAGCAATCACAGAATCTCCTATCGGAGTAGATACCACAAGTGGTTTACTTATCAATTCAGGTTAAACTCCAAACTTATAAGCCACAAAGGGTGTAACATAGGATAATGTAGATCCTGGATCAATCAACACATATACATCATAAGAAAACACAGACAATATACATATAACAACATCCAGAGATGACTCGAGATCCTGTCAACCTAGTAAAGCATACCTTCGATTTTGAGTACCACACAAACTCAGCACTGCACGTCTACCTCTACCACGACTTGTTGACTGCTAAAAACCCCGTGCTAGGGTCGAACTGATGAGGAAGAATCAGACACCATTCTAGTTGGCTGAGCCATACCACCACCTCCTCTGTTAGGAAAATCCCGCATCATATGGCCAGGCTGCCCGCAAGAATAGCATGCATTGGAACCTCGACAGCTAGTCCAATGTGGACCTTGCCACACTCATCACAACGAGTTGTTGGGTGTCTCGTCTGACTAGTATCCATATGATGTTGCGAACCTGATGCCCGCGAACTCTGATCTTAGCTAAAATAGGTAAATCGATCATATCGAGGCCTCTGATACTAGGGCTTGATACTACCTCTGAAGGCTGGGGCTTGATACTACCTCTAATAGGTAAAGACTGGGGCTTGATACTACACCTGAAGTCATCAGAATACCCTAGAAATCTCGCCATCTTATTCTGGCCCCTATCCTGCTCCCTATCTGCCCTTTGCTGGCGCTTATAATCCTCTAGTGTCTGGGCATAAGCCTGAATACGAGAAATATCCATGCCCTCTACCAAGGAGGCTATCATGCACTCATTTATCAGATGTGGTCCCAACCCTTTCACGAAGAGGTGCACCCTATCGCTCATCTCCGCCACCATATGGGGGTCATACCTTGCTAAAGAATATAACTGCATACTATACTCTCGCACACTCATATTACCCTGTCGAAGGTTCAAGAACTTATCAGCTTTGGCTCATCGTATCTCAACTGGCAAGCAGTGACGACGAAAGGCCTCAGAAAATTCTTTCCACACAGCTGGAGGAGTGTTCGGACCCCTGGATCTCTCCCAACAATCATACTAGAAAATCACTAAATCCCGTAACTGATAAGAAGCCAAATCTACTGCCTCCATATCGCAAGCATGCATAACCCGCAGTGTACGATGGACCTGATCAATGAAATTCTGGGGTCCCCCTTCGGGTCTGATCAGGTAAATACTGAAGGCTCTAGATTAATAAAATCATGAACTATCGCATTAACCGATTTATCAGTTGCACCGGTATTTTGCCTCTGAGCCTAAGCAGCTACCAAGCTATTCAACAACTGCACCACACTCCGCATATCCTGGTCGGCAATGCCAGACGGAGGAACTAGAGGTACTGGGTGCCTCCTAATATCCTCTGGAGGAGACGGAGTAGATGAGGTATGAGACGAGCCTCACTTTGGCCTGCACTAGCTGGAGGCACTTGACTGGTACTCTCTCCCACAGCTGTATCAAGCCGTCTACTAATAGCTTGCTTCCTAGTCGAAGTCATCGCTGAAAGAAAACAAGGTGAATATGAGAGACGAACACATACGACTCAACTCTACGCATGATCTAGATTCAAGAAGAAGGTAACCACCCTAAATTTCATGTAGCCTCGTGATTATAGATGTGGCGCGCCACACATCCATAACCAAGACTCTACTAGATATAGCGCATAGACAACCACTAGGGCAAACTTGTTCTGATACCAAGTTTCTCACGACCCAAACTGGAGGATCATGACTGGCATCCGGGCCATACCTGCCGAGCACCAACACACATTTTACTTAACCTTTCTTATTATCTATAAGGGCCGGCCGACGAGATCAATATAAATGGTAGACATGAATCCGAAACAAGCAACAATGATAGATAATGGCATGAACATATATAACATGGGTCGACAAGGCTGTCATGAAGCGATGTATAAGGTACGAGCTGACAAGCTGCAATGAGAGACTATACAACAAAAATCAGTCGACAAGGCAAACCAAACTATACATAAGTTGACACCTGTCTATGAGCCTCTAAAGGAACATAAGTGCTACAACATTCCCGGAATAGGGCCACGACATATCCATAATATCTATTACAAAAATGCATACCAAGACCACGGCAAGTTCGGAGAAGGGATCTCGCTAATAACCATTGAACTAGGCAGCCTACTTTGTTAGGGGAGCTTTGCCTACCTGTCTATTAGGACCTACAACTCAACATGCAGCATCTACAAATAAAGAGGACGTCGGTACGAATAAAGTACTGAGCATGTAAGGTAGGAAAGCATAAGTAAGAACAGTAATGTAAATAGGGATAGAGAATTACAACCTGTAACATCTGGGTACCTCTGAGGGCTACTGACATGAAATGCATGATACATGTATATATATATATATATATATATAGAAAAACTTTTAGAACATACGCCTCTGTGAGCATCATCATCATCATATCGTACCCGGCCGTAATAGGCTCGCTAAAAACGTACCAGGCCATCATATGGCTCGGTAGAATCGTACCCGGCCATGTGGAGCTCGGTAAAACTCAACTGATCAGTGGTTGCACAGTAGGTGCCATACTCTGCCAACTATATCACGTCTTGGTAGAGTAAAATAGATACATATATATGATGTGTTTTGGACTCATTGGAATCACATTTTAAACCTTTCAGAGTGACGTAAGTTCGGTATCCTCCGTACACGTTATTAGGATTAACTTTTCATCAAGAATATTATAAGAATAAGGAAGTACGAACAATATTTATAACATAACAATAAGAGAAGTAACATCAACATCAATCGTTCCATAAGAAGGGAAACAATGCAAGTACTGCTAGCTTCTAAGGGTGGAGTATCATTGGAAGCTCGTTCATTACATTATGTACAACCAGAGTCATGCAAAAGAAGGAAAGGGATATCCTCACATACCTTGTATATACTGCCCAACCTCAAGCTATGCAAATGTCATGACTCCTTAGTCTACAATAAGAGAAATGACACTATCGTTATCGTTTAAGCGCCATAACTATTATGTATCGACCGCATCCTATTTTACGATGAAATGGAAAGCACATACTCTATATATATGACTTTCCACAAGTTGAAACAATCACCAAACAGCCTAAAAACATCAATAATAATTATACTGAGCCTCCCAAAGCAGTCCACAAACCAACAGCATTACTAACAAGTCTTTCGATATATATTTCACAAGTTCTAGCTTCAACGACTTAGCCGTAACTTGGATGATCTTAAATACACGTAGGGTAAGAGTTTCCTCACCTTTAAACAGAAACAAAAACTCCAATTTGACATCAATTGACCACGAAATATCCCTTCAATGCTGCCACAAGAACAAGGAAGCGAAGCTAGAAACCAGTTAGGGGTTTTCGGCACTAGAATCCCTTTAGAAGACTTGAAATCACCTAGGGTTGATATTAATAACTAGAGGCAGTATTTTACAGACCATAAATCCCATAAAACAACCTCCCAAACGAGCTGGAACAACAAAAAAATCAGCAACAAGAAGAAGAAGAAGAAACTTACTAGCGCCACGGGATTTCCGACATTTGATTTGTGTTGTTTGCCCTTTGTTTTGGTCTTGGATCATGAGAGAACCTTGAGAGAGTGTTTTTAGGGTTATAAGGTCTGAATATACTGAAAAGGAATTACATAAAATGGGGTTGAGGCGTGTTATATATATCCATATGTCTCAACGGCCTATGTGGGCCCCATAGAGAGCTGCTTGGCGCATTCTCGGGAAAACGCGAATATCTCTCTACTCCAAGATCGTATCGAAAAACGGTTTAATGCATTGGAATATAGACTCATAGATATTAAACTCAGTGGCTAGATCACCCCATAATTCTTAGTAAATTGGGAGAAAAGCATAGTGATATTTGACCTAAAATTTAAGTAAAATTATGAACGTAAGTTGCGACAACTTTTGTCGACTTTTGTTTCATAACTCGTTTGACTTCAAGACTTATGGTACAGATATTATATGATTCAAATACCTTAAATCTTTGCCTCTTGGGATTATTAAGCACCTCTAGTTTTACCTGAAAATACGGGTTACAATATTCTTGATTCGTTGAACTTCTAATACTTGTTAACTACTCTTATTCACCCTTGTAATGTTTAAGACCAATAGGATTAACTTCTTATCATCTCAAAGATAATCTCTTCTTGGATTTATGTCGACTAACTTATGACGTGATCTAACATATGCGAATATGGGTTGTAACATCGTTTTTACTTGCAGTGCTTATGATTGACGGCCGTGCGACGCCAAGTGTTGCTACTTATAGAAATTGGCCCTATGTTGCATGAATAGTATGTTTTATGGCTGCGTGCGGGTTCGTTTTAGTCAAGTGTACAAAGGGGACTCTGGCAGGATTTTTTCAAGACATTAAGAGTTAACATTCGAGGACGAATGCTCCTAAGCACCCTGTACATTCATGTTGGAATGCATCTTAGGTGAATCAATATAATACATAGAGTTTAAGGATCTTTACAAAGATAATGATGCATCAACACAGGTGTTATAGAAGTATCGTGAGAGTTGGAGCCTAAACGGATCAAAGATGTTATAACCTGTACTTTTTGAGGCAAAACTAGGAGTACGTAATATGCTAAGGAGTTCGTGATTTAAGGTCTTTGAATTGTTTAATAGTCATATGTATTTTTTGAAGTCAAGCAAGTTGTAAAACAAAAGTCGACAAAAGTTGCAATATACGTTCATAATCTTATCGAAAGTTTGGTCTAATGTCACTGAGCGTTTCTCTTAATATACTTGGATTTATGGGGTGATCCATCCCAAAAATATAATCTGTACGAGTCTATCTTTCAACGTAGTAAACCATTTGTCAATACGACATTGGAGTAGAGAGATATTTGCGTTCTCGCAAGACGGCGGACGCAGCCCATATGGGACACAATTGGTCGGTTGCGAACTTCACCTATTTTTATCTCGTTTTTTCAATGAGATTTTCTAATTTTTTGACCTCCTTTGTATATCACACTCTCTAAACCCTCCAAATAGTTCCCCCAAGGCTCAAATTAAATTCCAAAAAAATACACCATAACCCAAAGAGCTAGCCTAATGTGAAGAATAACCCCTCTATGGTGTTGTGATGTGAATAAGGATGATGGTGAGCTAATTTAAGCTTAGGGTTTTGAATTGTATCTACTTCCTAAGGTTTTTTCAATATCATTTTGGTTGTGTTTAAGATTAATTACATGTTGGTTGCGATCTTGGTGTGAAAGATAAGAAGATAGCACTTGAAAGGGGAAGAGATGTCGTTATCTTTTCTTGGATTGTTTCGTTCATGACTCATGTTGTTCTTTGTCGGGGTCAATTGCCCCTTTGATAGTTGTTGAATCTGATGACTTCTTATAATCCCAGTTGACTCTTGGACAATTGATACAAGCACAAATACAAAACGATAATTAGAAGAAAATAATCTTGAGTCACTCCGATCAGATCCATAAGGCCTTTTAGAGTCATTGCTTGCATTGCACTTATATATATGTATTTATTTTACTCTACTGAGCTACACTGTAGTTGGCTAGGTACGACAACTATTGTGCAACCACTAATCAGTTGGGTGTTACTGAGCCCTTTGTGGTCGGGTACGACCGAGTCCTCTTTGAGGCCGGGTATGCTATGGGATATTATCGAGTCCTATTAGGGCTAGGTACGATTGAGTTCTCTTCAAGGCCGAGTACATTATTATATGATATGATTTGCCCCATTTAGCAGCTTGATACTATATTATATGACCCCATTCAGTGGCTTAATATTTACAAATATGCATGTATATCCATGATTGTGACTGTGTATGCCCTTAGAGACATGTCATGAGTAGTAGGCTGACTTCTGTACTCTTTCTTCACATTCCCTATTTTATTTATATGCGTACCTTCCTTACATATTTAGTACATCTTTCATACTGATGACCCCTTTTGAAAAGATGTATCTCATTCCAGACTATATTTGTAGCATTCTAGTCGCTTATGTATTTGTGACTCTAGATTTTGGAATTAGCTTCGACAGCGTTATTTATGGATTTATTATATGTATTCAGAGTATTTCAGTATTCAATTCTTATCATCCTACTTTAAAATTATTATACTGGTTGATTCTTAAGCTAATGTTGTTTTGCCTATCTAGCGGATGTTAGGCGCCATCAAGGCCCCGTGGTTGGAATTTCAGGTTATGACAAGTTGGTATTAGAGCCGTAGGCTGCCTAAGACTCACGAGTCACGAGCTAGCTTAGTAGACTCTTGAGGATCAGTATGGAAACATATGTACATATCTTCTAGAGGCTATAAGGCTTTAGAAATTTCACTCTCTTTCTTTCCTTATCATACGACTTTATTTTGTCGTTGAGTTTGAATTATACTTCTCCTAATATCTCACAGATGGTGGGGACACATACGACGTCCACAGTTGATCAGTTGTCAAAGACCCATGTTTCAGCCACTACTTGGGGTAGGGGCTGGGTCCGAGATAGAGCTAGGGGCAAAGGCAGAGCTCAGCCTAAAGCACGTGCAACAGCACCTATTGTTGAGCCTCAGATAGAGTTGGAGGAGGAGATCCCTATTCCGACCGCGCCAGTTGGACCACCTCGGGTTCCAGAGGGGTTCATTGCAAACCTCGTGCTTTAGGATGCCCTAGTCTGCCTGGTGGGCATTATGGTGAGTGTGGCCCAAGCCAGTGTGTTCCCCATGGCACCAGCTATCTCTCAGGCTGGGGGAGAATCGCAGACTCCCACCACCCACACTACAGAGCAGATGCTCATAGGTATCAGAGCCCAACAGTTCTACTAGTTGGGGTAGCTCAGCCTGTTATTTCTACATAGCCAGAGGAGAGGCCCGCGATGGGGCTGCAAAGGTTGGACAAGTTGACCATGTTGTTTCCCTCTCAGTTTAGTGGTTCACCATCTGAGGAACCCCAATATTTCATAGACTGATGCCATATGATATTGCGCAACATGGGTATAGTGGATACCAACGGGATTGATTTCACGGTGTTTCAGATGACTGGTTCCGCCCAGAGGTAGTGGCAGGTGTATGTTCAAGGCAGGCCAGTAGGTTCACCTCCCCTTAATTTGGCTCAGTTCTCACAATTATTCTTGGAGAAGTTCATCCCCTTCACTTAGAGAGAGGACTTCCACAGTCAGTTTCAGCACCTTCAGCAAGGCAGCATGACTGTCACAGAGTATAAGACCAGAATTATGGATTTATCATGCCATGTAGCTATCTTGATCCCTACTGAGAAGGAGTGAGTGCGAAGGATTAAAATTGCCTTACATACGACATCAAGCTACAGATGGCCAGACAATGATATTTGTTTTACTCATGTTGTGGAGATTGCTAGGTGGATCGAGAGGATTTGTGGCAAGAGGAGAGATGTGACATCTGAGAAGAGGCCTTGTTATTTCAGTGATTTCAATGGTGCCTCGTCTAGAGGAAAGGGATCAAATGTTAAAGGCCATCCTATCAGTCGAGTTCAGTTAACACTTCGGGTGTCCTATGGTCTTTAGGTGGTCGCGGTTTGTATTTGGTCACATTCTAAGAAGCATTTATTTAGTGCACCTTCATCTCCTATCAGTGCACCAAATCTACAAAGTTACTATGATTGTCATTCGACTCAGCATTTCACCAGCCGAGGGGTTGTTTTGAGTGTGGTGACGTATGTCATATTAGGAGGCACTGTCATATACTGAGAAGAAGCAGGTCGTAGTAGGGTACTCGTGCCATAATTCTGGCTCCAGTTGGTCCACCATCCGCTCAGCCAGCTAGAAGGGTGGTTAGGCAGCCCAAGGTAGAGGTCAGACAGTTAGAGGTGGAAGCCAGTTAGTGAAGGGCCGTCCGAGATGTTGAGTTCATAGTGGTGGCTCTCAGCCCCATTTCAATGCATTCTCAGTTAAACTTGAGGCAGAGTGATCTGATGCGGTTATCCTAGGTATTGTTCGGTTAGCCATAGAGATGAATCAATTTTATTTGATTCGGGCTCTACTTATTCGTCTGTGCCATCCTATTTTGCTTCATATTTGGATGTGTCTCGAGATTCTTTGAGTACTCATGTTTATGTGTTTACGCTCATTGAGGATTCTATTATGGTGGACCGGGTCTATCATTCTTGTTCGGCCACTATTAGGAGCAATGAGACTAAGCCTGACCTTCTATTACTTAATATGGTGGATTTTAATATGATTTTAGGCATGGATTGGTTGTCACCGTATCACACTATATTGGATTATCACGCCAAGACTATGATGTTAGCCATGTTGGGGTTTCCTAGTTTGGAGTGGAGTTCCAATTGTGTGTGAGTTCCCATAGGTAGTTGCGATAGATCTTTCTGGTTTGCCACACAATAGGGATATCAGTTTCTGCATTGATTTGGTTTCGTGCACTCAGCATAGTTCTATTCCACTGTACCATATGACTCTAGTTGCATTGAAAGAATTTAAGGAGCAGTTGCAAGACTTGCTTGAAAAGAGGTTCACCAGACCTAATATCTCTCCTTGGGGTGTATCAGTGTCGTTTGTGAAGAAAAAGGACGGATTGATGGGGATGTGCATAGATTATCGGCAGTTGAACAAAGTCACTATCAAGACAAATATTTGTTGCCCAGGATTTGATGACTTATTTGACTAGCTTCAGGGTGCCAAGGTGTTTTTCAAGACTGATATAAGGTCGGGCTACCATCAAGTGATGATTAGGGAATTGATATCCCAAAGATATCTTTTCAGACTCATTATGGTCATTACGAGTTCTTGGTGATGTCTTTTGGCTGGACTAATGCCCAGCAACCTTTGTGGATTTGATTAACCGAGTGTTCAAGCCTTAACTAGATTCCTTTGTTATTGTATTCATCGATGATATTTTGGTGTACTCCCCCAGTCGAGAGGAGCATGAGCAACACTTGAGACTCTAAAGGATCGTCAATTATATGCGAAGGTTTTCAAATGTGATTTTTGGTTAGACTCGATTGCCTTTTTGGGGCATGTTGTATCTTCCGAGGGCATCCAGGTGGATCCTAAGAAGATTGATACAGTTCAGAACTGGCCTAGACCTACATCAGCTATAGAGATTCGGAGCTTCTTGGGTGTGGCGAGTTATTATCACCTGTATGTGGAGGGATCTTCATCTATCTCACCCCACATGACCAATTTGACCAAGAAAGGTTCTCTTTTCAGATGGTCCGATAAGTGTGAGACGTGCTTTCAGAAGCTCAAGACTGCCTTGATTACAGCCCTTGTGTTGGTGTTGCCTATAGGTTCAGAATCTTACACTATGTATATTGATGCATCGCGTATTGGACTTGGCATGATATTGATGCAGGATAGTAGGGTGATTGCCTACGTGTCTTGATAGTTGAAGGTTCATGAGAAAATTACCCTATGCATGATTTAATGTTTGCAGCCATTGTTCATATGTTGAAGATCTGGAGGCACTATCTATATAGTGTTCCATGTGAGGTCAATATCGGCCATCAGAGTCTCTAACACGTGTTCAGGAAAAATGACCTTAATTTGCAATGACAAAGATGGTTAGAGTTGTTGAAAGACTATAATAACACCATATTATATCATCCGGGGAAGGCCAATATAGCGGCTGATGTATTGAGTGGGAAGGTTGAGGTCATGGGCAGTTTGGCACATATACCGGTAGTGGAGAGGCCACTAGCCATGGATATTCAGGCTTTGGCCAATCGATTTGTGAAGTTAGATGTTTCGGAGCCTAGCCGGGTTCTTTCTTGCGTAATGGTACGATCATCGTAGTTGGAGCGTATTATGACTCGCTAGTTTGATGATCTCGACTTGTTGGTGTTGAAACACATGGCGAGGCGGGGTGGTGCCAAGGAGGTTGTGGTTGGAGATGATGGTGTTATGCGGCTTCAAGGCTGGATTTGTGTTCTAAATATTGATAGGTCGAGAGAGTATATCCTTGATAAGGCTCACAGTTTTCGCTATTCCATCCACCCAGGTGTCATGAAGATTTACCGTGACTTGAAACAACACTATTGGTGGTGGAGAATGAAGAATGATATTGTTGATTATGTCTCTCGATGTTTGAACCGTAAATAGGTGAGTACGATCATCAAAAACCGCGTGCGTTGACTCAGAGATTAGATATACCGGAGTGGAAGTGGGAATGAAACACTATGGATTTTACTGTAGGCTTAACATGGACCTCGTGGAAATATGACGCAGTTTGGGTTATTGTGGACCGGTTGAATAAGTTTGCACACTTTAAACTGGTGACGACATCTGATTCTTCAGAGCGTTTGGCTCAGATTTACATCCGGGAGTTTATACGTCTGTATGGAGTGCCCATTTCCATCATATCTGAGAGGCGCATGATGTTCACATCGCATTGTTGGAGAGCTGTGCAGTATGAGTTGGGCACGCGGGTCGAGCCGAGTACCGTATTTATTCCTCAAATGGACGGACAGTCTGAGCACTATTTAGATATTGGAGGACATATTTCGATCATGATCCATGGATTTTGTGGGTCAGTGGGACCAGTTTTTACCTCTAGCAGAGTTCTCCTACAACAACAACTATCAGTCAAGCATCTAGAGGGATACGAGGCCTTATACGGGAGACGATGTCGATCACCGGTCAAATGGTTTGAGCCCGGTGAGGCTAGATTGTTGGGCACCAATTTAGTCCGTGATGCTTTGGAGAAGTATAAGGAAATTCAGGAGCGACTTCATACAAGTCAATCCAGATAAAATAGTTATACGGACCGGATGGTTCGAGATGTGCCTTACATGGAAGGTGAGAAACTTGTTCCCTGTGTTACGCCTATGAAGGGCGTGATGCGCTTTGTGAAGAAGGGGAAGTTGAGACCGAGGTTTCTTGGTTCATTTGAGATTTTGGAGAGGGTTGGGGAGATTGCCTATAGGCTTGTATTGACTCCTAGCTTAGAAGGGATACATTCGGTATTTCACATTTCCAAGCTTCGGAAGTACCATGAAGATAGGTCACATGTTTTACACTTCAGCAGGGTACAAGTTGATGGTATTCTATACCGGTAAGTTGGCTCAGATATTCAAATCGGTTGGCTCAAATTTACATCCGGGAGTTTATCCGCCTGTATGGCGTGCCTGTTTCCATCATCTTTGACAGGCGCATGCAGTTCACATTGCATTAATAGAGAGTTGTGTAGTGTGAGTTGGGCATGTGGGTCAAGCTAAGTACCACATTTATTCCTCGGATGGACGGAAAATCTGAGCGCACTATTCATATATTGGAGAATATGTTGCGATAATGCTTTATGGATTTTAGGGGTCAGTGGGACCAGTTTTTACCTCTAACAGAGTTGTCCAAAAACAACAGCTACCAGTCAAGCATCTAGTTGGCTCCATACATGGACTTTGTGGGAGACGATGTCGATCTCCAGTCAAATGGTTTAAGCCCGGTAAGGCTAGATTGCCAATTTGGTCCATGATGCTTTGGAGAAGTTAAAGGCAATTCAGGAGCGACTTCGTACAACTCAGTCCAGGTAAAATAGTTATGGAGACCGAAAGGTTTGAGATGTGGCTTACATGGAGGGTCAGAAGCTTCTTCTGTGTGTTTCGCCTACGAAGGGCGTGATGCGGTTTGGGAAGAAGGGCAAGTTGAGCCCAAGGTGTATTGGTCCATTTGAGATATTGGAGAGGGTTGGGGAGGTTGCCTATAGGCTTGTATTGTCTCCTAGCCTAGAAGGGGTACATCCGGCATTTCATATTTCCAAGCTTCGGAAGTACCATGAAGATAGGTCATATGTTTAAGACTTCAGCAGGGTACAGCTTGATGAGAATTTGACCTATGAGTAAGAGCCGGTGGCTATTCTATACCGGCAGGTTGGCTCTGATTCTTTAGAGCGGTTGGCTCAAATTTACATCGGGGAGTTTATCCGCCTGTATGGCATGCCCATTTCCATCATATCTGACAGGCGCATGCAGTTCACATTGCATTTTTGGAGAGCTATGTAGTGTGAGTTGGGCATGCAGATCGAGCTTAGTGCCACATTTATTCCTCGGATGGACGGACAATCTGAGCGCACTATTCAGATATTGGAGAATATGTTGCGATAATGCTCTATGTATTTTGGGGGTCAGTGGGACCAGTTTATACCTCTAGCGGAGTTCTCCTACTACAACAGCTATTAATCAAGCATCTAGATGGCTCCGTATGAGGCCTTGTACGGGAGACGATGCCGATCATCGGTCGAATGGTTTGAGCCCGGTAAGGCTAGATTGTTCGGCACCAATTTGGTCTGTGATGCTTTGGAGATGTTTAAGGCAATTCAAGAGCGACTTCGTACAGCTCAGTCCAAGTAAAATAGTAATGCGGGATGGAAGATTTGAGATGTGGCTTACATGGAGGGCGAGAAGCTTTTTCTCTGTGTTTTGCCTATGAAGGGCGTGATGCGGTTTGGGAAGAAGGGCAAGTTGAGCTCAAGGTTTATTTGTCCATTTGAGATTTTGGAGAGGGTTGGGGAAGTTGCCTATAGGCTTGTATTGCCTCCTAGCCTCGAAGGGGTATATCAAGTATTTCACATTTCCATGCTTCGAAATACCATGAAGATAGGTCACATGTTTTAGACTTCAGCTGGGTGCATCTTGATGAGAATTTGGCCTATAAGGAAGAGCCGGTGGCTATTCTATACTAGCAGGTTAGAAAATTGAGATCTAAGAGTTTTCCTTCTGTGAAGTGCAATGGAGAGGTCAGCCGATTGAGGAGGCTTCGTGGGAGTCCTAGTTCGATATGCGGAGTAGATACCCACACCTTTTTACCTGTCTAGTTACCTTTCTATGCCGTTCGAGGACGAACTTTTCATTTAGAGGTGGAGAATGTGATGACCCGATAGGTCTTTATGAGCATTGTCTTTCTTTTTCTATGTTATGAGACCTCCCTAGCTTTGTTGGATGATTTATGACTTGCGTGCGTGGTTCGTGTTATTTTCCGAATAGTTTTTGTGTGAAAATTTAAAAAAAAAATTAATTTTTTACTTAAAATGAGGCTTGAGTAGACCATGATAACATTCTTAGTAAATAACCTCGGTTCGATGTTTTGATAATTTCGGTAGTTTTGTATGATGTTTTTGGACTTGTACGCATGTTTCATTGGGGTTCTGGGTAACTCGAGGGCGTTTTGGCACATTATGTGAAAATTGGCAACAGTCGAGATCCATGTTGAAAATCTAGAGTTTTGACAATTGAATGTTGATATTTGATGTTGGTTTTATGATTTGAGTTAGCAAGCGAGTTTGTATGATTTTATTTCACTTGTGTGAATATTTATGTTTGAGCCCAAGGGGCTCGGGTGAGTGTCAGATGAGTTTTGGAAGGTGTTGAACAACTTATGCAAAATCTCGTGTCTCTTACCTGTATATATCACAAATGTGTGGTACCGCTCGCAAATGCGAGCCTCTCTTTTGTGAGCGACTGCTCGCATTTGCGAAGGGGCAAGGGGAATAGGCACTTCGCAATTGCGAAGTTTTGATCGCAAATGTGGAGAGGGTAGCTCCGCAATTGCGATATATCTGTCCCATTTGCGACACTTGGGAATGTTGTCTAGCTTTGCAAATGCGAAGCTTTGATTGCATTGGCGCACATGGGGGTTGTCGCATATGTGAGTCTTTTGTCACAATTGCGACTTCTGAGGGGTTGTGACAGTGATTGCATTTGCGATCAGTAGTTTGCTTTTACGAACAAGAGTTCGCAATTGCAATAGCTGCAGCTGGGTAAAAATTGGGAAAATCAGGACTTAGCTTATTTTACACCATTTCTCAATCCTAGACTCCACTAAGATGATTTCTTGAGAAGTTTTTCTTCCCAAATAAATTGGTAAGCAACTCTAGTTTGTCTTCCATCAATTCCCATTACCTTTTCATGAATTAGGTGATCAAATCTATGAACTTCAGGGTAGAAATTAGGGAGCTTCGGGTAGAAATTGAGAATTTTGTAAAATTGAAATTTATACCTCAAATTGAGGTGACTTTTCGAAACAAATCACGTACCCGGGCTCGGGAGTGATAGGTAATCGAGATTTGGTATGAATCTCAACATTGACCACGTGGGCCTGGGGTTTTCTTTTGTTGACTTTTTCAATTTAGTTAAAGATTGCATCCTTCTCGTTCGTGAGTAGTTTATAAAGCTTTTGAACCTTTTCATTAGTCGATAGTTTGTAAAGCATGATTTGGTTTGTTTGAATGATATTTGGCTAGATTTTGTTGGTTTGGAGGCTTTTTCTAAAGGAAAAGCATTGGTTGATTGTTGATTTGATTCTGAAAAAGAGGTAAATATCGTGGTTAACTTTGAATTGAAGGAAATAGAACTTGTTTGGTCTACTTGCTACGTGAATTAGGTGTGGTAACGACGTATATGCAAGGTGAGAAGTGTATATGCGCTCTTAAGGTTTTAAGCATGCGGGGTGAGCTATTTATCATTATTTCATTCTTTATTCCATGTTATATCTAGTTATGCGCTATGATTGTTTTTAAATAAATATACTACTTGGCAGGCTGCCTAATGTCTAATATATATATAAAACAAAACAAAATAGGATCTGAAGTTTACAATATGTCCAAAAGATGAGCTAAGATAGGAAGCAATATAACTAACTTCAATGCCCATTCTAGCTATTACATCAAGCAAATCTTCAAGCTTCCAAAGAACTGTGGTGTGTGTATCCACAAACCAGGAGCAAAACCTCACAATAGCACCTCTAACGCTCTTACCAAGCACCAAGAATTGCATGCCAAAGGCCAAGGAAAATGTGCATACCAAGCGACAACCAACACAACCTTCAGTAGCACTCCAGTTATCCAAGCAACATGCATAAATGTAGTAGCTGATCTTCAACCTTGAGCCTATAGAACAGAAACAAAAATAGTACCTCTTCATCATAGAACAAGCGTGGAATGATGTTAGTTCTGGCCAAATGCCTCTTGCATTTATCTGTCACTCCTCTAAAGTGTATGGCCTGCCAGTATATCTCCAGAGTAAATGTATGAACATTGTAGTAGAACCGGAGGATAGATTGCGATTGAACAATATTGATAAGGCAGCCAGAACAAATAGTGCTACAACTGCAACCATTGGATCCCATATTAAACTTGCAAATATCAACTATAATTTCTTGCTTTTCCTGACCATCCTGTACACTACCATGTCACCTCCAGGTTGAGCATGCAACCATGCTAATACAAATAGATAGTAACAAAACAATATACTATCATAGACAGGGATGACAGGAATACCAAAAACAAGCAGAATCATCTGGAAGTGCTCCATCAACAGGTGTCATTCTCTTGGCATCTCTAACCCTGAGGTTAGGTATTTGAGCTCTATCTGTATTCAATATTCTTCTACCTGGACTTGGGAATTCATAGAAAGTGTTAAATGTTGTTGTACCTGCAAAAGAAAACACATAGTTAGCTAAAAAAATCTTCCACGACAATTCCCTCCCTCAACCAATGCTGGAAAATCACATTAAACTACTCCTTCATCTCCTTAATCCTCTTCACTTCTACCACAATGCACCAAGGATGACCCCATTCTCCTTCTATTATCTTCTCCATCACTAAAGAATCAGTTTCAATTATTAGAGGATGCAACTCCTTTTCCACACAATATGCCAATCCTTTGACTATGTCCATTTCCTCATCTACAATATTGATTGTCTCCTCTATAATCTGTGCCATAGCATACACCAAATTACCAACACAATCCCTTACACTAAAGCCAAATGAGCATGGTCCTGGACTGCTCCTTGAACTCCATCAGTGTTGCACTTGTACCATCCCACATGAGGCATTTTCCAAGTTGCTCTTCTAGTCACAAGAATAGCCTTATATTCTTCAAAAACCTTCATCATGTTCGGCGACAAGAAAGGGATATGAGGAAGCCAATGATACCCACCTTTGCAAAGTAGTGACGTGTATTATTTACTTCGTGTATCACTCTTTACATGACATGGCTTCACCATTCATTCCTCCTCTTCCACAACTTTTAAGTGATAATGGTTGGAACTGCCTAATATAAATGTTTTAAGTTTGGACAACATTGAGCATTCCGTCAAGCTCTAATGACTTGATGAATCTATACCATCTGTACATTAATCCCTACTGCACCAAAGAACACCTTCCAAACCTTAGAGGCAATAGAACTAGTCAAGAACAAGTGATTAAATGACTCCTCTTGTGGTTGTTGACAACACCAACACCATGATACATGCAAGTAGCCAATCCTTCTCCACCAATCAACAATAGGCAATTAAATCTCTATAATTTCAATAGAAAGAAAGATATCTTGAATGGCAAACCTCTAATCTACATATTTTTGAACACTGGATTAGGGTTTGCTCTATGTCTCAATATTTGCCAAGCCCTACTTACAGAAAACTTACCTGAAGTAATTTGCATCCACCATGGCTTCTCCTAGTAATCATCACTGCCATCAAAGTGTACATTGTGCCTAATATGATCAGCTATCTTCTCCGAAAATGTTTCCTCTAATAGTTGCTCATTCCACGCTTCACCTCGTCTCAATTCTGCCACCTCTTGGATGTCTTCATTAACAGGAAAAGTTGGGGGTACTCGTGATACATGGACCCAAAATTTGTCCAATTTTCATGCCACACATTGGTAAAGCCCTGTTGTATCCCACCATATTTCATGCTCCACATCCTGCCTTGCATTCAACATTTGTCTCAAATCATGTGACCCTCCTCTAAATTGCACCACTTTGGTATCTCTTTCTTGCAATATTTATTCCATATAATGTTTGACCACAATGATTTTTGGTCTTAAATCTCCACAAAAGTTTAGCAAATAATGTCTTAGATACATCCACCAATGATTTGAACCCTAATCCACCTTCTTCTTTAGGAAGACACAAATTGTGCCATGAGGACCAATGCCTACTCTTGCCTACTTCCTTTGTTCTCCAAAATAGCCTTGCAAAGATGTTATGTAAATGTTCTATTACATTATTAGGTGGATCAAGCATTGACAACAAGTGTACTAGCATGCTTTGTAATACACCAGCAATGAGTGTAGCCTTGCCTCCATATGCTGATAATTTGCCTTTCTATGAATGCAGTTTTGCCTTTACTTTCTTGATAAGATCTTCATAATAATCCTTCCTTATTCTAGTGTAGAAGATAGGACATCTCAAGTAAGTAAATGAGAATTCACCTTTAGAGAATCTTGTGGCATCACCTTCTACTTGAAACAAGACATTAGCTACATTAGTATGCATATAGTAAAAACTCTTGGACTTGTTGATAACCTGGCCTGATATCTTCTCGTAACTTCCCAAGACTATCATCAACTTTTTTAATGAATTTGGATGAGCTGAGGTAAAGATGATGGTATGATCTGCATATGGTAAGTGATTCAAAGGATCAGTCAACTTAGGCATCCCAAATCCCACAAAAGACTTATCCTGAAACAACTTGTTCAAGGACCTTGATAACACCTTTGCAGAAAATATGAACAAGGCAGCAGATAGTGTATCTCCTTTCTTAACACCCCTTGTAGATTTGAGAAATCCTGAAGATTGTCCACTCACGAAGACTGAATACCAATTATTTCATAGAAGTTTCCACACCATGTTAATAAAATGCTCAGCAAATCCCACCTTCTTTAGCACATGAAAAAAAGATTTCTATGAAACCCTATCATATGCCTTGGTCATGTCTTGTTTAATCACCACATTAACATGCTTTACCCCGTAGCCTTATGTCAGTGACAATCTCTTGTGTGAGAAGTATGGACTCAAAAATGGCCCTTTCTTTCACAATTCCAGACTAATTAGGTAAAATTAATGAAGGCAATAACTTCTCAAGTCTAACATGAAGCACTGTCGAAATCACCTTGTTGATGAAGTTGCTCAAGCTTATAGGTCTCAAGTCATAGAATGTCTGCACCCTTGGTTTCTTTGATAGTAAAACCAAATTTGTGTGTGTGATAGATTTAGGCGAAGATGCACCACAATAGAAGTGAAGCACCATCTTGCCTATGTCATAGCAAATGATCTCCCAACACTCTTGATAGAAAGCCCCAGTGAATCCATTAGGACCACTAGAGCTATCACCACGAAGTTCTAAAACAGCTCCTTGACCTCCTCAAGTGTTGGATACCTACAAATCTCCTTATTCTGCTCCATAATGACCATAGAAGGTACATTGTTTAAAAAAGAGAAATCAGTAGTATCAACCTCTTTAGAGAACTGTCTCTGATAGAAATCCACTACGGTATTAGCCATTTGATCATAATCTTTAACCGAATCCCCATCTTCATTCTGGATCCTCTTCAATTGAAGCTTCTTCCTTTTTCTATTAACATGGTTGTGAAAGAAACTAGTGTTTCTATCACCCTCGGCAAACCATGTCATTCCTGCCTTTTGCTTCCAATATTTTTCCTCAATGCTCAGATACTTTTTCAATTATGCTTGAGTCTTTTGAAGAACAATCCTTTTCTCAATAGTTGTTTCCTCCTCAAACAACACCTCCTTCACTTTTATTATATCTTCGGGTATTATAATTTCTTAAAGATGTCTCCATATGTATCTTTGCTCCATTTGGACAGTGCACTTTTCACCTTCTTCGACTTGTGTTTGAACATGTGAAAAGGATTATCTATATAGTTAGCATGCCAATTATGCCTCACCAAATCTTTAAATGATTCATGCGTGGTCCAAAAATTCAAATATCTGAATGTTTGACAAAGATTACGGCCTATTGTCCACAGCTTAAGAACAAAGGTTCATGATCAGAGCTTGTTCTTATCAAGTGTTCCACTTCAATTGCAGGGAACAGATTTTGAAATGGCATGTTCACAAATATTCTGTCCACCAGGTGCAAGGATTCCCTTGGAACCCTATATCAAACAATCCACTAAAGTTGACACGTAATGCAAAGTCCTCATATTCTGGAGGATGTACATGCAAGCCACCAATCTTCTCATCTTCACGAAGAATCACATTAAAGTCTCCACCTACCACCCAAAGCAGTTCCATATCACTTGAAAGGTAATACAAATTATCCCATAACTCTAATCTCTCAAGTGCAGAACACTTTGCATAAAAGTCATCATAACATGGTGTCCAATGTCATGATGAAATATTTTAATTGTCACATACTGCTATTATCCATCACACGTGTCTAGTCCACCACGGCATCAGTAAATAGCCAAATCTTACCATTAATATTTGCCAATGCAACTTCCAGGTTTAGTCTTCTCCTATACCTTTTAAATTGTCTTGAATTCTGGAATAGTTCCATCAAATCAATGACAAAGAATCCATGTTCCCTTTGCATATTTATCACCCTCTGAAAGGTCGATTGAGCTTTCACAGACCTTATGTTCAAAATCAAAGCTTTGATCTTCATTTAGATTGTGATACTTCCCTCTTGGGCAAGATTATTGTAGGTTGAGGTACATCTTTAGTCTGACCTTCTTTCTTCTGTTTTTTGGCACTTCTACCAGTAGCTCTAGGTGATAGGTCTACTTCTCTTGCCATTTCCTTGAAGTTCCGTGCAGATGATTCATACTCTTCTTCCTCCGCAAGTTGATTTTGTTGTAATACTGCATTCACAGTTTCCACAGAACTCACATTGTGTGTGATAATGTCATGCAACATTTGATTTGGTGTTTCCAATAGCACATTAACTTGAAGTTGCATAGTCTGCCCATATCCTAAAGCGCAGGCCATTGGGATTGCCTCAATTACACCTGAATCCTTAGGGACAATGGCTTGTTCTATTTTGATCATGTGTAACATTTTCCCCTCACTCAACACCCCTTGCATTATGTTCCTTTCCACCCATTGACTCATGCATCTCCTTATGTTATAAATCATACACCGCCCCTAACCTAGGGTTCACTGTAGCATTAGATGCAGAAATTACTATTCCATTAGTTTCATAAGTTTTGCTATCCACTGTTTGATTCTGGAACTTCACTGTATCATGTAAAATCATTTTTGGAGCATTATTATATGCCAACACCTTTATCCTCCATCGCTTGAGTTGCATCTGAAGTACAATTCTGGACAGTGTTCCTAGGGTTCACTGTCGCAACAGTTGCAGGAGTTAATGCTTCATTAAGATCAAGGTCTTTCCATAAGCTGTTTGTTGGTCTCACCTCAGTGTATTCCCTAAGACCTCAACATTATCATTAACAATCTTATCACCACCTAAAAATTCACCCGGAAGACCTCTAGAAGCAGCAAAAACCTGAACAGTACCACCAGGGTTTACTGTTCCATTTGTGTTCTTCTTCATAAATGCATATCCTCAACCGAAGTATTTGCAAATGGGGTTTAGTGTAGCATTGGTGATAAGTGTGTGTGCCTGTTTGTCATGTGTGTTTCCCTTTTGAACCTTGTTCCTGAAACAATTATTTACATCTTAATTATCTTCCAAGACATGTACCTTATCGCTCCATATCATACTACCCTTCTTGGTTGCTCCGATTGATTCAATTACCCTTGATGATTCCTCTAACGTTTGTGATGGCACCTCCTGGCAGGAATGAGTAAATGTAACATTACTCACCTCATTTGGAGTGCTAAACCTCCTTTGCACCAACTCAACTATTCTTTCTTTGCTAGTTGCATCCCCAATCCTAGCATCACTAGGAATTGGACACTTTCCACTGCCGCATTTTGTGTCCCTTTTCTTTTCGGATAAAGGCTAAGTTTACCAGTAGAATTAGAGATTGAACTAGTTATTTGTACTACTTCCTGCTCCTTTGAATTATACACCACCATTGCATTATTTTCTTTCACATCATTATCCAATGCATCAAAGGAATTGCTTTTTACAATTACATTGCCCTTTTCCTGGCTAGTCATCGTAACATTCTTTCTCAATAGCATCTTCAAGAATATAACCTCTTTTATCCCTTTTGTATCTACTTTGCCTCCCTCCTTTGCATCAGTTCTTGTCTTTCAGTATTAGAGATAGGCTAACCTACAACTTTACCACTTGTTAACACCTTAGTACTTGTTGCAGCAGTGCCAATAATTTCCTTGTCTTTGTCTTTGACACCATTTGGTTCTTCCAGTTGCCTTAGCTCAAGATGGATAATTCAGCACTCATTCTCTTTGTGTCCATGCTTCTTGCAAGTTCTACAATGCTTAGGCATGTAATTATACCTAATTTTGATCCAGTTAGACTCTTTAGGACCAGTGTTATCTTCCTCTTCAACTATCTTAATCCTTGGAGGAAAATTTGAAAGTAAATTGTCCTCAAACTTAACCTTAGCATAGCTAGAGCTTGTACAATAAGTCCACATGCAAAGGTCTCCCAACTGCACTTGCCAATAAATATACAAAGTCCTTACCAAAGAAATTGGGAGGCAGATCTTGCAACGAGATCGAAGCAATAGCAATTTGAGTTTCGTCCTCATGTTTCAACCGTAGATTCGACTCTATGCATCTCATCAGCCACATATCCCCTTGCACCTTTAAATAAAAGGTTGGCTTTGACAATAGATTAATATAATCCTCCATTAATGAAAGATTAACAATAGCATGTTTATCCATAATTAAACCAATTGAGCAAGGACCTTTAAACTCACACTGATTTGGTATGGCTTTACGTAATTCTTGTAGCACAGGCTTACCATGTGAGAATTTGCTCAAGACTGCCAATTGCAATACCTATTGAGTAGTGGATTGTTGAAATTCCCACTTTTTCAATCTGACAGTTTCTTCTCCATGAAGGTATTGAACTTGTTTTAGGGTTAGTTGGGCATTGGCTGAATAAGAGCATTTAATGCTTTGGGTTGTGGTAATTTTGCGTGGTTTTGGGTTGGATTTGGTTGTGTATATGTTGTAGGGGTCTGTGAGGATGGAGAGGACGACTGACCAACCTCATTGAGAGGCTGGATAGTGGCTAGATAGGCCATGAAAGGCACGTGATAACCTCCATTCGTCACAATCGCCTAGTCGCCAGAGCCAAGGCTTAGGGTTTCGACTTAACGGTTTTGTGTTATTACTATGTGCTATAATTTATACATGCCATTTCTTGTTATTATTTGCTTTACTTGTTACTTGTCATTTATTTGTTACATGTTGCCATTTATGCATTCCGTGATTACTACCTGCTTTACTTGCTATATGCTCTCACTTGTATTCGTTGAACAACTTTACGATTTCATGACATTACTTGCCTTTATTACCTTTATCCTACATGTTGCACATTATTATGTTATACCTGATTGAGTGAGCCCTAGGTTGTTCTTGCGCTAATGATTTGTCGAGGTTCATGTTGGCTTACGATGTGAGAATACTTTATAAGTTTGAGTTGTTAGTTGTACTATGTTTGTACTCGCAGTTCCTTGGTGATTTGTACATTTTAGTTTCTTGTTATGTTGGAATTGTAGAACTTGTTGCATTGGGATGATATTGGTAATGGATTGATAGTTGAAACGGGTTGCGCTGCAACAAAATTGAAATAAATTGATATTAGGAACGGGTTGGGCACCGGAATAGATATTTAGAAGATATTGGGATCGGGTTGCCTATCGCAAAAAATATTGATTTGGATTAGGATTCAGTTACATGCCGCAATGGGAAATAATGTGTTGTAACTATTTATAGTTGTGGTGTTCTATATTTTTGTGTTGTGACATGAGGGTATGAGATGATGTTATGTAATGACCCGATCAGTAGTTTTGTGTAATTGTGCCACATTGCCCCTTTCTATGCTTCAAACATGTGTGTTTATGGTTCTAAGAATTGTAAGGGTGGTTAGTTTTGTTACAACAAACTTTTGGGTTTATTTGGACCCTCTGATTCTTGGCTTAGAAAACTTTGACTTTTGTGAAAACAAACCTGGAACAGAGTTTTTGGTTGCTCACATAGCTTCGTATCGTGATTTCGCACTTGGGCGTATGTCCGGAATCAATTTTGGAAGTCCGTAGGTTGATTTGTATTGATTTGCCGAAATTTGCAATTTGAACATAAAAAGGTTGACAGTGGGATAACTTTTAGCTATCAAGTTCGGAATTTGATTTTGGGACTTGGAATATGTCTGTTATGCTATTTAGAACTTGTTTGCAAAATTTGGTATCATTTGGAGTTGAATTGATAGGATTCGGACATCTTGTTGTAATTCTAGAGATTCTTCAACTTTACTTCGAAATTCATGCGTTGCAGTGTTTCATTCGTAGTTTTAGATGTTATTTTTGTCTTTTAATCATGTGAGCGAGTCCGTATAATATTGTTAGACTTGTGTGGATGTTTGGTTTGGAGTCCCGAGAGCTCGGATGAGCTTCAAACATGTTTCGGAAAGTTTTGAACAAAAAAATGTAGATTCTGGTGTCTAGTGCCTCTGCTGTCGCAATTGTCAACTCCACGGTCGCATTTGCGGCCTTAGCAGGGAAACAACAAGTATTGCAATTGCGATTCCTGGGACTCATTTTCGAAGAAGTCTTGGGCTGGGCTAGGTTCGCATTTGCGATGGTCTTTGTTGCTTTTGGCAAGGAGAACAGGGTTAGCAATGGTGAACCCATCATTGCACTTGCAGAAGTTCTCCAACTTTGTCAGTGCCGCAATTGTGAGAATTTCTTTGCAATTGAGAACCCATATCGCAATTGCAATAACTGCAGCTGAACAAACGGTAGGAGGCAATTTGTAGAGAGGATTTTCATCCACAAACTTTGGGTAAGTGATTCTAATCTATTTCTAATAATCTCCCATCAACATATCTTAGATTTTAACATCAAAATCATATGAATCAAAGTGAAAAATTGTGAAAACTTGTCAAGTTTTTGAAAAATAAGAATTTGAGTTTGGAGAGTCGATTTGGACTTGGATTTTGAAACTAATCACATATATGAACTCGTGGGGTCATGGTCAGTCAGAATCTACCATTGGACCCAGGTTTTGACGGGGTGAGCCCCAGGTTAACGTTTGTTGGATTTTTGGGAAAAGAGTAAAGATCATAGCTTTTTCTATTTTAATTGATTTCCCTTGCATCATTAGATGATATTAAGTCGATTTTGGTTAGATTTGAGCCGTGTGGAGACGAATTTTAGAGGAAAAGCTATTTTCGAAGGATGTATTGGCCTAGTTAAGATAAGTATCTTGCCTAACATTGTGGAGGGGAGCTACCCCTTAGGATTGGTATTGATTGATTCATTTGTGCTATGTGAAAGTCGTGTATGTAAGGTGACGAGTGGCTACATGGGTTGTACATGGTATTTGACCTGTTTAAGCTTCTTAAACTCTTTCCATGCTTTAATTTAAATGTCATATCGTGTTCTTAATTCTCATAGTTAATCTATTCTTACTTGTGTTAGTCTATTCTTATATTCCTTAGATGACTTCTTTAACACTTGTTCTACATCCTACATGATAAATTGCTCAATGTTTTAGTTGAACTTGTTGCCTTTTATTGTTTCTTGTTATCTCTATCATTGTTGACTATCATTATTTAAAGTCATTGTACATGTTATCTCTTCCATTGTTGATTATCATTAATTGAAGTCATTGTTACAAGTTATCTCTTTCATTGCTGTTATTCTTATTTGAAGCCATATTATCTCTTCCATTGTGAGTGAATTGTATTTAGTTCGTGGTTACACATTTTCTTTCTCATTTTTGAGTTATTGGTGTTAATGTTTGGAAGCCGTATGACATTGAGGCGAAGTTATTTATTGTTGAGGTATCTTTCTTGTTGAGAATATTACATTCTTTGTCATAGTTGTTATCATTGTACACATTGTGGTAGCGCCATGTGCTATTGTTGTGGAAACATTGATTTTGTTGATTGTTGGCAAGTTGTGATATACGAGTACTTGTGGTGCGAGTTGTTATTACGATATTAACGCTCATGCAGCGGTATAAGGCTTGAGGTTAATGTGCATGTGGCTCAATAAAGTGGGACTTATGTGTGTGTTGCTTATAGGGGAACTGCGTGAAGCCAAACGGCAACGTAAGGTGGGCTAAAGGGTGTTTAGCTATTTCGAGAAAACTGTTCACAAAACCTATTTCAATGTAAGGCTCCCGCGGCGGTATAAAGAAAGATTGTGATTGAAATTGAAAAATGTTAATACGAGGCGGTACCTCGGTTGAGATTCATGATATATATACGATGAGGTACCTCGGTTGTGATTCTTCTTGTACATGAGGCGGTACCTCGTTGTGATTCTTGTTGTTGATCTCATGTTGTAAAGAGTTTTGGTGGGAACACTTCTTGTTGTGTTGTTTTCCTCGTTCTATCAGTTATTGCCCGTATATGATCATTTTGATTCTCTTTAATTTATTTCCGTATGTTATTTCCACGCATAAAATTCCGGTATTAGTTCATGCTATTATCTTGTTGCGTATTAGTTATTTCTCCGCTTTCCATTATTATTCTTTCTTATGATTTCATACTATTTATTTATGTCCTAGTAGGTTTCATGATCTGACCTACTCACTACTCTACCGAGGTTAGGCTCGATACTTACTGGGTACGGTTGTGGTATTTTCTGTAAGGCCCCAAAAAATTTCACCTAAAACCCAAGGCTTCATATTTTTGGTTTTATAAACCCCACCCCATTCTTATAAAACAATATTAGGGATCATTTTAGAAGGTTCAATCTTATATTTTAGAGAGAGAAGGGTGGTCTAGAGTGAGAAAAGGAATTTCTAAGTCATTGTTCATCTATCTTTGCTAAAGCCTTGAAGATTTCACAAGGGTAACTCACAAGGTCTTCAACCAAAAAGGTAAGATTCTAGCCCTAGCCTTCAATTTCGAGATTTAACTGAAAATAGGTAATAAGCCAAGCAATTATGGGGTGTGGGAGTTGTCCATTATGTATAAATATACTATCAAGGGTTGGGGGAAGAATGTTAAGCTAAATTGGGCAGACCTTGGGTAGTAGGATGGAGGATTCCACCATAGGAGGACCTTGAAATAATAATAACCACCTAGTGTTTGATAAAATGCTCAAATAAGACGCTTGAGCTCGTTTTTTCTCTCTAGAATAGGCGATTTCCGGCGACTCCCCTTCGAAGTCCTAGAACCCCATTAATGGCGGCTCCAGCGACTGGCCAGCCACCTGATGATGTTGGTCAGTTGTCTTCTTCGATTCCCAACCCTACAATACCCATAACATCCATGAATTCACCCCCAAAATATACTGATCTCCTCCAACCAAAAACCCTAAACAACTTCATGCAAACCCTAGCTGCCATTGCTGGAACTGCTGCCACTGCTGCGACTGTGATTCCGATAAAACCAGTGGAGTATTTGCACGGAGAACCTATTTTTCGATGGAAAAAAGCAGAAGTTAAAAAATCGATCGTGAAACAAGGATTACAATTAGCAGTTCTTGGTAAGTTTTCATATGGAAAACCTGTGATCAACGAGTTACGTAAGGTTATTCCTATTCAATGCGAACTTAAAGGAGCTTGTTTCTCATAGAAGATAATCACGTTCTTATTCGAATATCATTGATGGAGGATTATATTCATCTACTCTCGAAGCCTGCTTATTATTTGAAAGTTGATGGAACCATGTGGCAGATGCAATGTTCGAAGTGGAAACCATGGTGGACACTTGAGGAAGAAACTCCTATTACAGTGGCATGGATTAGTTTCGCAGAACTACCTCCAAATTTCTTTGGTAAGGAGTTTGTTTTTTCTCTTGCTAGGGCAGTGGGTGATCCCTTACACGTTGATTTAGCTACTCAAAACGGGACTAGACCTAGTTGTGCAAAAGTAAAAGTTGAAGTGTATCTATTAGCTAAGTTGCCGCAAAGAATTAAGATAGTTGAGGAAGAAGATGACTGGCCCATAAATTTCTAAATGGATCAATATTAGGTATGAGTATATGCCAAAGTATTGTAAGAGCTGCAAGAAACAAGGTCACAATGAAGAAGAGTTGTTGGGTGATTAATCCAAAGCTTAGGCAATTTGATGATAGCAAGAAAAAGGAAAAAGAACTTGTAGGAACTGCTGCTAATTGACTAGGGTACTCTCGAGTGGTAAAGTAGTTGGAAATCCTCCTATTAATCAAGCTCGACAAGAATAGATCAAAGCAAGAACGAATAGATATCAAAGAGATGGTAAGGGTCATATTATCGAGGCTGCAGATTTGAAAATCAGTGATAATGGTAAGGGCAAAGGTAATATCAAAGATAAAGGGAAAGCCAAGGTGGATGAAGTAATAACTTTGAACAAATTTGATGCTTTAAACATTGATGAAGTTGATGCTTTGGATGCGGAAGCTGATCAATTAAAGATCACAGATGGTAGACAAGAGCATCACAGTAAGTATGGGGAGAAGAAGCAGGTGCAAAACAAGCAATACCAGGAACTGCACACTCATATCCCTACTGGTAACGGAACAGCTGCAGAAGAGGACAGGGAAAGCAGACGTGCAAAGCAGGAAGTAGTAGATAAGGTCATCAGGGGAGTTCTTGCTGAAGTTCCAGAGGACGCAGTTAGAAAGGAAGCTACCATTGACTGGGTGCATAGACAATTTGGAACTAACAAAGATGAGTTAAGGATGGTGAATGTGCTAACTGATCAATCGTGTCAGGAAGTTCCATCTCAAACCTTTGATGATTCATCACAACAAATTGAATTGACTGAAGCCAGTTCCAAGAAAACAAATTGGAGTGATCAAGTGGAAGACTTAGAGGGTCGAACAAACCAAACAAAAGCTGCAAAAAACAAGGACAAAGAGGATTGTGTACCGGAGGAGCAGCTACCAGAATTAGGGTTCAAAGCTACAGTAAACCCTAACCGTAACTCTAATTCACATGATAGCTTTGAAAGTAAAATCGAGGAGAAGGAGAAGAGAACAACAACAACAAGGGAACTGGTAGCTTTCGTGGATGGAAGTCCAGTTTATCTGGATGATCGAGCTGCAGCAACATGTAAATATATTCCTAGTGAGGCAACTGATGGAGCAACAATAAACCCTAGGGTTGTTCGATATCTGATATGCAGTTGCAAGAATTGTAGGTAGCTGATGATCCCACAAAGATGATAAATAGTGAAATTTCAAGCAGTAAACAGGCTATAGAACTGCAGATTAACGTACCTCTAAAGAGTACTTTACAAACTTTGCATGATCTAGTTACACACAATGTTGCACCAGATGGAAATACTATCATTGAAAGCCAACAGCTAGAGGAAGAAGGAGACGAGGAGTCTACTACTGCAAATTTCAGGCAGATAGCACGAGAAGAAGATACATCACCATTGTCCAGTCCAAAAGCAGTTATAAAGAGTAAGAAATCACAACAGAAAGAGAAAGTTCAACCTATAAGGGTTTTGCCCAAGAGGGCAGCTTCACATAGTAAGTGATGATGAAGGTTCTCATATGGAATATTAGGTCTGTTAACACTGATCAGGCCTTCCCAAGAGTCATCAACATGCATAAGGAACATAAGTTTACTGTTATTGCTTTGATGGAGCCTTTTCAAAAAGCTGGACATATACACAGATATAGAAGAAGGTTACAAATGGAGACTGCCCACTTTAACATAAATGGCAAGATATTGTTGTTTTCTGAGGCAGCTGTTGACTGGGAATTGGTAATGGACACAGATCAACAGGTGACTGTTAAGGTACTAGATCATGCAGTTGATAAGCAGATTATCATAACTTTTGTATATGCTAAGTGTGATGCTTTAGGAAGAATGGAACTCTGGGACAATCCATATTATATTGCTAGTGATATGGAGGATCCTTGGATGGTTGGAGGTGACTTTAATATGCTGTTAGACGAGCAACAAAAGATAGGTGGACTTCCAGTTTATCCTCCAGAATATGAGGATTTTTCTTTCTGTGTGAACTCGTGTGGATTGTTTGATCAAGGGTACAAGGGAAGTCTATTTACATGGTGGAATTGTAGGTCGAATGCAGAGTGTATATTCAAGAGATTGGATAGAATTTTATTCAATCTACCATTTCAAAATATGTTCCCTGCCATAGAAGTGGAGCATTTGATTAGAACTGGTTCGGATCATGCTCTTTTACTTATGATTTGTGGTGAGCAGGCCTCAAGTTTTGTTAAGCCATTCGGGTTTTTAAATTTTTGGACAAAGCATGAAGTTTTCATGGAGGTAGTGAAACAGAATTGGACAGCAGATTTCATGGGGCATCCATGTCTTATCTTTAAGCACAAGCTTAAGAAGGTAAGATCAGCTTTGTCTAGGTGGAGTATAGAGACATTTGGTGATATTTTTAAACAACTAGCTATACTGGAGGATATCGTGAAGGTGAAGGAGATGTTATTCGAGGAGGATCCATCAACAGAAAATAGGGTGGTGCTTCAAAAGGCAGAAGCAGAGCTTAAGAAATACTTGAGCATCGAAGAACAATATTGGAAGCAAAAAGCTCGATTGATGTGGTTTGAGGAAGGAGATAGGAACACCAGATTCTTTTATAATCATGTTAATGGGAAGAGGCAACAGTTACAGTTAAAAAGGATTCATAATGATACTGGACAATGGCTGGATGATCAGGAGCAAATGACTAAGGCAGCAGTGGAATTCTATCAAAATTTGTTTACTAGTGAAGGTGATCCTGTAGACTTCTCAATGCTGGACAATGTGCCATTGATGGTCTCTAGGGAACAGAACTTGGAGCTTTGCAGATATCCAACTATCGATGAGGTGAAGGCAGCTGTGTTTGAATTAAGTGGAGAAATTGCCAGTGATCCAGATGGATTTACTGGACTGTTTTATCAGGTATGTTGGGAGGTCATTAGATTTGATATTCATAGCATGGTATTGCACTTCTTTCGAGGTGCTCCGATGCCTAAATCTATTACTCATACTAATCTAGTGATGTTGCCTAAGAGGTCGACAGTTCATACATTCTCAGATTTAAGGCCGATAAGTTTGAGTAATTTCATTAACAAGGTCATCTCGAGAGTCATTCATGACAGGCTTGAGAGGTTTCTGCCTTGCTATATATCACAGAATCAGTCTGGTTTTGTGAAGGATAGGAGTATATTCGAGAACATTTTACTCACACAAGAGATGATAACAGATATAAGGAAGAGAGGGAAGCCTACTAATGTGGTGATTAAGCTCGATATGACAAAGGCATATGATAGAGTTTCATGGAAATATTTACTTCATGTATTAAGGAGGATGGGATTTGTAGAACACTTCATAACTATGGTGTGGAATATATTGTCAAATAATTGGTACTTTGTACTAGTTAATGGACAATCGACAGGTTTCTTCAAATCGACAAGGGGAGTGAAGCAAGGAGACCCTCTATCTCCTGCTTTGTTCATTCTTTCTGCAGAAGTATTGTCAAGATCAATGAACAAACTATTTGAAGACAGATCATATGTGGGATATGGAATGCCAAAATGGTCTGACCCTTTAAATCATTTGTCATATGCTGATGCTACAATAAATCTTTTCTTCTGCACATGCTGCATCCTTGAGAAAAATTAAGGCAGTGTTAGGAGGATATGAGAGGGTGTCAGGACAGTTAATCAACAAGGCCAAAAGTTATTTTTATATGCATATAAATGCAGCTCATGAACTGGTGCGAGCAGTAGAGGACATCATTGGATTTTCTAAAGGGCAGTTTCCATTTACATATTTGGGATGTCAATCTTTTATACTAGGAGAAGAAAGGAATATTACAATGATCTTTTAAAAAAGGTGAAGAATAAGTTACATTATTGGAAGGGCAAATTATTATCATATGGATGAAAGGCTACCCTTGTCACCAGTGTGTTACAAAGTATGCCAGTGCATATGCTCTCAGTGCTGGACCCTCCAAACAATATACTGGAACATTTGCATAAAGTTTTTGCAAGGTTTTTCTGGAGCAACAAGGAAGAAGGAAGGAGCAGGCATTGGGCATCTTTGCAGAATCTATGTTTACCTAAAGAAGAAAGAGGACTGGGATTCAGATCTTTGCACGATGTATCCAAAGCACTTTTTGCCAAGTTATGGTGGAGATTTAAGACTACAAAAACACTGTGGTCTAATTTCATGTGGAACAAATATTGCAAGAAAGAACTACCTACTGTTGTGCAGTTTAGGGAAGGATCACATGTTTGGAAACAGATTCTACTTGCTCGAGATAATGTTGAACATGAGATATTGTGGGAATTGAAGAGAGGAACAACTAGTATATGGCACGAGAACTGGACAGGTCTGGGGGCTCGATATCATGTTGTTCCTGATGATTTTCACATAGAATAAGACTTACAAGATGTAGCTGATTTGAGAAAAGAAGGAGCATGGAATGATCAATTGTTAGATCAACTATTACCTGAAGATATAGCCACACATGTGAAGGAGAACGTAGATTATTATGTAGGTGATAGTGGATGGGATAAACCTTATTGGATGCCCAATCCATCAGGCAAATTTTCAATAAGCAGTGCTTTGCAGATAGTGAGCCATCGAGCTAATCCACATAAGGAGTTCAGTTTGATGTGGACTAAAGGACTACCATTTAAGATATCCTTCTTCCTATGGAGATTGTGGAGGCAGAAGATAGCAGTAGATGATCTATGGAGGAGACAAGGATACATTGTTACATGTAGATGTTGGTGTTGTCAACAACCTCAAGAGGAAACAATTAATCACATATTTCTAACGAGTCCTGCTACTGTGAAGGTATGGAAAATGTTTATGGAAGCTGCTGCTATCATAGTGCCTTTAGTGCAAGTGAAGCAAGTAATAAGAAGTTGGTGGAATGCAAAGTGTTGTCCCAAGTTGAAGCCATTATATCAAGCTGCCCCGGTTGTCATTACATGGGAATTATGGAAGAAAAGAAACAAGGGTAAACACGGGGGTAGTGTGTCCTCGAATAGAGTATGTCATGAAGTGAATAAGACCTTGTATTACTTAGCAAAGAGTAGGTATCCATGGTTAACTAATATACCTCTGTTATGGTCTGATGTGATACAGTATTTTGATGCATACAAACTAGTGTTGATGACAAAGAGAATAGTTTGGTAATTCCCATATCGAGGGTGGTATAAATATAATACTGATGGAGCATCAAAAGGGAATCCCGGGCCTAAATCCTTTGCATTTTGTGTGAGGAATGATAAGGTAGATTTTATTTATGCTAAGGCAGTTGATATTGGTGTGACTACAAACATGGTGGCTGAAGCTAAAGGAATATTGCAAGGATTACAATACTGTGTTGATCAGGAGTTGCATCCATTAATACTGGAAACCGACTCATTGGTGTTAAAAAAGGTGATAGATGGAGAATGTGATACACCTTGGTCGATTAGTTCAGAAGTGAAGAAGATCAGAAGGATGATGGAGAAATTCAATGTGATTGTGTAGCATGTTCTAAGAGAAGGCAATATAGTAGCAGATTTTTCAACTAACATGGTTTTTTCTTTTGCAGGTACTCTATAGTTCAGTTCATTTTGTCAATTACCAAGTTCAGGGAGGAGAATCATTAACCTAGACAAAGCTCAAACACCAAATTTAAGGATCAGAATTGTTAAGAGAGGAGCTCCAGATTGGTGGTGGATTATCAAACACCTAAACAGTGGCTTAGAAGCAGAATAATTCATACAGTCTTAGAGCATTATCCAGTGGTATTAGCATAGTACCATGCTCATTCTAGTAATTTCATAATGTTGTATGGACAATATGCTATAAGTCACGGGTGCACGAGAGAAGAAACGAATCAAATCTTAGATATAGTCGATCAGGTTAATACTATTATTCGAGGTCAAAAGGAGAGGTTACTACAGTTGGATGCCAAGCTGACATACTTCAGATGTTGGATCATTGAGACTAACATAGAAGGGTGGATGAAGCTTGAGCAAGATCGAAATCACCATATCGAGATTACTCAATCGAGGACAAGTGTGATGGCAGTTCGAAACCAGACTCTGGAAAACATATTGTTGAAGATCGATGCCAGTCTATGGCTGATGGTGGAATATCAAACACATAAACAGTGGTCTATGTGCAGTACAATCTATACGATATTAGAACACTATCAAGTGGTATTAGCATGTTATCATGCTCAATTTGGAGGTGTGATAATGTTGTATGGAAAGTATAAGTTAGATCACTGGCACATAGGAAGAGATTTGGATCAAACACTCAAGATAATTGATGATGATTTTGCTAGTGATCGAGGTCAGATGGAGCAGGTCAATGTTAAGAGGACATTCTTTCTAGGTTGGAACTCTGGAACCAACATAGCAAGGTTGATGATTCTTGTGCTAGTCTTGAATCGAAGACATCTTATAAAGGTCATACAATAGCGAGGTTGATGATTCTTGTGCTAGTCTTGAATGGAAGACATCGTATAGAGGTCATACAATCGAAGAAGACAGTTCGAAGACATTTTATCGACATCATACAATCGAAGAAGACTGTTCGAAGACATTTTATCGACGCCATACAATCGAGGAAGAAGATTGAGCATTATCAAAGGTACTCTATCGAGGATAATCAATCGAGGACAATGTTGAAGACATATCGAAATCAGATTCTTGAAAACATACTGGTTAACATCGATATCAGATTATCGAGGGTGGATTATCAAACACCTAAGCAGCGGCTTAGGTACAGTACTATCTATACGATATTAGAACACTATCCAGTGGTATTAGCATGTTATCATGCTCAGTATAGAGGTGTGATAATGTTGTATGGAAAGTATATGGTTAATCACTGTTACATAAGGAGAGATTTGGATCAAACAGTAAGCACAATCGATGATGATATTGAGTTTGATCGACATCAGAAGGGGACACTACTACAGGTCTATGTCAAGAGGGCATCTTTCATATGTTGAAATTTTGGTGCTAACATAGGAAAATGGATGAATCTTGTGGTAGATCAAAGTGTTGTTAAGGAAGATATTCTAGTTCGAAATCAGAAAATCGAGGCTATACAATTGATGATAACATTGCAGACAGTTCGATGTTATTTGGTTACAGTACTATGTTTGAAAGCAGTGTCAATCGAAGTCATTGCTGCTGTAATCAAGATTCACAATCATGTCTTCATTGAGGACACATCGTTGGAGATTTATACCATCAATTTGAAGACAATCATTCGAAGACATATCAATCTATTGAGGTCATCTAAGTTCACCTCGAATCCAGATCGAGGTCACATTATCAAAATTATTCGAAGAAAATTTTTACAAGCATGTGAACAATGGAGTACTTGCAGAAAAATTCATACAGCATTAGAGCATTGTCCAGTGGTATTAGCATGTTATCATGCTCATTCTGGAGGTGTGATAATGTCGTATGGAGAGTATCAAGCAGTTTGTTATTTCACAAATCATAGAATCGATGTTAACTTACAGAAGAACGATGCCAGTCTTTTGAAGTTACTAAATCAAACATTAAGTAAAATCGAGGATGAGTCTGCTTGTGTTCGGGATTAGAAAAATATATTGCTGCAGGCCTATGCCAAGATAATGTTGCAGGCCTATGCCAAGATGACATCCTTCATACATAGAAAGATGGATGATTCTTGTGCAATATCGAAGTGTAGTCAAGGATTCTACGCTCGAGGTCAAGTACTGAGGGTAGATCGAAGTCATGTCTGCTGCAATCGAGTTTCACACATTCTTGAAGTTCGATTTTAGATCGAAGTGCTAGTTCGAAGTCATGATTTTTTTGCTCGAGCAGGTGTTTGAGGGTATATTAAGCCATAGGAGGTGTTCGAGGGTATATGTCGAAGATCTGATCGGAATCATACTAGAGAAGCCATAATACTGAAGTCAGTGTCGAACCTTACAACAAGCAACAGTACAGAACCAACGATATAATGTGAAGGAAGATGGAGATTCACGTTTGCCATGTCCATTCGAATGCAGAACTTGGCGCCTGGTGAGAGCAATAGAGGTTCTACATTGATGTTTTGCACTTGGCGGGTGAATACACATGCCTTCACAGATGGAAAGTTGGTTGCGCTACGAGTTGTAATAGATAGTTTTCATATAGTAGTAGATCTAGAATTAGTTTTGCATTTTTATAGTTCTTGATAATTTGCAAACTTTGTTTTATTTATTTTTTATATATATAACCTCTAGGCAATCAGCCTAGAGGTCTATTTGCTTAAAAAAAAATTCTCAAATGAGCTGGAACCATAAACCCTCACCTAATTTGTGTTCAATTTTGCTATATCTCTAAATAGATCAAAGTTGCTAGGATATTCACAACTGTGTCGTGAATTAAGGAAAGCCCGAAGCGAGGTATCAAGGCTAAACTCTTTTTCTGGTGTTGGAATTCACGTGACAAAACTCCATCGTGTGAAGTTCGAATATGGAACGCTATTGATGTGGGGTATTCAAACTAGTACAATTGATTTCCAATTGGCATAACGTGTTAGAACCCTCATTTTTTAATGATTTTCTATATTTTACTTAATTATGTTACACCCCTTTTCAGGAGAAGATCTTGTATGAAATCAATGTGATTAAACACTTATTTCTCATATGATGAAACCTTATGAACTTACACTTAAGACCAAAGGTTCCAAATGGTTGGTGTGAAAGGGAACTCTTTTGCACAAACTATTATCGTTTTGGGAATCCGAAGTGTACCATTGTGAATATACCTCCACCCACATACATTGGGGTGAGGCGACAAGGCCGCTTTGTGTAAAGGTAGTTGTAGAGGATTCCCGACTTAAGAATTTATAAATGTTATTGAAAGCTCTTAA
>MCJB01024493.1:0-14475 GCA_002018475.1 Nicotiana obtusifolia
TTGACTTATGTACAGTTGAATTGCCTTGTCGGCAAACGTATGTATTTTGTTTTATGGTTTTGCATTGCAGCCTTGTTGGCCATATTATGTATAGAAGTATGTTTGTATCATGGCATGATGTCTCGGTTCATTATAATTATTGTTCGAGATTATATGCATATGACAATCCTTATAGATAATAAGGAAAGTTAGATGAAGGGTACGCCGGCGCCTGTTGAGTAGGGTCCGGTGCCAGTCGCGGCCCTCCGGCTTGGGTCGTGACAAACGTGGTATTAGAGCAGGTCTGTCCTAGGGGTTGTCTATGAGCCGTGTCTAGTAGAGTCTTGATTATGGATGTGTAGCGCGCCACATTTATAATCAGGAGGGTGCATGACATTTAGGGTTGTTACCTTTTTCCTAAATCTAGATCGTGCGCAGAGCTGAGTCGTAAGTATTTGTTTCTAATATTAACCATGTTCTTTTCAGCGATGCCAACGACTAGGAAGCAAGAGATTAGTAGGCGCCTTGATTTAGCTGCGGGAGAGGGTACCAGTCAGGTGCCTCCCGCCAGAGCAGGCCATAGTGAGCCTCAGAGCGAGATGCTGTCGCATACCTCATCTACTCCTTCTCCACTAGAGGATATAAGAAGGCATCCGGCATCCCCAGTTCCTCCATCTGGTACTACAGACCAGGATATGCAGAGTGCAGTACAATTGCTGACCAGCTTGGTAGCTGCTCAGGCTCAGAGGCAAAATACCGGTGCTACTGATAAATCGGTCAGTGCGAGAGTTTGGGATTTCATCAATCTAGATCCTCCAGTGTTTACCGGAACAGACCCTAAGGAGGACCCGCAGACTTTTATTGATCAGGTTCACCGTACACTGCGGGTTATGCATGCTAGTGATACGGAGGCAGTAGAGTTGGCTTCTTATCGGTTACGGGATCTAGCAGTTTTCTGGTACGATAGTTGGGAGAGATCCAGGGGTCTAAATGCTCCCCCACCTGTGTGGAAAGAATTTTCTGAGGCATTTCTTCGTCATTACCTGCCAGTTGAGGTACGACGAGCCAAAGCTGATAAATTCTTGAACCTTAAACAAGGTAATATGAGTGTACAGGAGTACAGCATGCATTGCTCCGCCCAAAAGACTTAACCAAAAGTTCATAGTGACCATAGCGAGTCCTCAAATCAATCTTCGAGAAAACTCTAGCACCTTGAAGCTGATCAAATAAGTCACTAATGCACGGTAGTGGGTACTTGTTCTTACTTTCAACTTTGTTCAACTGCTTATAGTCAATATACATTCTCATAGTACCATCATTCTTTTTCATAAATAGAACTGGTGCACCCCAAGTCGACACACTAGGCCTAATGAAACACTTATCAAGCTGATATGGTCGAATAGAAATGGGCTGGGTGCCCAACACCATATCAATACCAAAATCAATGTCCCTGCCGGGTGGCATGCTCGGCAAGTCTGGAAGGAACACATCTGGGAAGTCTCTTACTACCGGAACATGTTCAATGGTAGGATTATCAGTACTAACATCCCTCACAAACGCCAAATACGCTAGACATCCCTTCTCAACCACCCGTTGAGCCTTTAGATATGAAATCACTCTGCTAGGAACATAATCAAGGGAGCCTCTCCACTCCAACCTCGGCACCCCCAGCATCGCCAACTTCAAGGTCTTTGCATGACAATCCAGAATAGCGTGACATGATGACAACTATCCATGCCCAATATCACGTCAAAATCAAGCATGCTATGTAGTAAGAGATTGACTCTCATCTCAAATCCCCTAATTGTCACCACACACAACCGATATACCCGGTCCACAATAATAGAATCACCCACTGACATAGACATGTGATGACCCGATAGGTCATTTTGATATTTTAGCCATTATTTATGTGTTTCGAGACCTCAAATAGGCCCGTTTAACGTTCCTCAATTTGTGTGAGAAGTTTGTGTCTTTTTTTTGAAAATGTTTTATGTGAAAATTAAAGAAAATGTGTATTTTAGCCTTGAAAATAATTTGAGTTACGGTCAAATTTTGTGTAAACGGACCCGGATCAGTATTTTGATAGTCCCTATGGGTCCGTAGCGTGATTTGAGACTTGGGCGTATGCTTAGAATTGAACCCGGAAGTCCCTAACTTTATTTTACGTGATTTGTTGAAAACTAGCAATCTGAAGGTTTAAAAAATTCACAAGTTTGACCATAGGTTGACTTTGTTGCTACCGGATTCAGATTTGGCTATGGAACATGGTATAGGTCCGTTTTACTTTTATGACTTGTCTGTAAAATTTGGTTCAAAACGGAGTTTATTTGACGTGATTCAGACGTTCGGTTGTAAATTTGAAAGTTCTTAAGTTTCATTGTAAATTTCATACGTTCTGATGTCCGATTCGTACTTCTAGGTGTTATTTTGCTATTTTGGTCGTGCGAGCGAGTTTGTATGATGTTATTATACTTATGTGCATGTTTGGTTTGGAGCCCGTGGGACTCGAGTGAGTTTCAGATAGGCTACGAATCGAATTTTGGACTTAGAAGGTTGCTGGTTTTTCACTGTTGCTGATGTCTGGTCTTTTGTTCTTCGCGATCACGAAGCTACTCCCGCAATCGCGAAGGGTAACTTGCGCTGGGGTGGTTTTTCTTTAACGCGAACGTGGAGAAGCGGTCGTAAATGCGAAGCATCGAAGGGATTACCCTTCACGAACGCGACCCTTCACTCGCGAACGCGATGGGTTATGTGAGGATCTGGTGGAGGCAGGGGTTGAACTACGCGAATGTGAGCCCAGGCTTGCGAACGCGAAGGTCAGGTGGGATAGGCCATCACGAACGCGTGCAACCTCTCGCGAACGCATAGGCCACCTGGGCCACTGCTCTTCAATCGCGTCAGGCCCTTCGCGAATGTGAAGAAGGCCTGACGCCCAGTGATTAAAAGGTCCCAAAGTCAGGATTTATTCCATTTTTCACCAGTTTCAAGTTTGAGCTCGGCCTAGAGGCGATTTTTAGGAGGTTTTTCATCCCAACTTCATAGGCTAGTAGATTTTAACTTGTTTTCTTCCATTCCCATCAATACTCGTTGATTTCTAATCTTTGATCTATGCTTTTTCATGGTATAAATTTGAGATTTATGTAGAAATTTTGGGGATATTGAGAAATTGAGATTTCGACCTTAAATTGGGGTCAGATTTTGAAACTAATCACATAATCGGACTCGGGGGTGAAAGGGTAAGTGGGTTTTGGTCCGAATATCGGGATTTGACAAAGTGGGCCCAGGGTTGACTTTTGTTGACTTTTTCCAAAATCATTAAAGATTGAATCTTTTTCACTCGTGGGTAGTTTCTAAAGCTTATTTTGAATTGTTTGAACTATATTTGTTAGATTTGATTGGTTTGGAGGCTATTCTAGAGGCAAATCCCCGGTTGAGCTTTGATTTGATTGCGGAACAAGGTAAGTGTCATGGTTAACCTTGACTTGAGGGATTAGGACTTGTTAGTCTATTTGCTACGTGATTTATGTGTGGGAACAATGTATATGTGAGGTGACGAGTACTTATACATTATTATTGGGTTAAAGCATGAGGGTAGAACTTGTTTCTTTGTGTTTTATTGCGTTGTTAATTATGATATCCATGCTTCAGTTTGGTTATTACTTCTTTGATTATTCGTTTCGTAATTATTGCTTATCTCATAGTTGATGAATATTTTTGGAAGTTGAAGTTTGGTATCTTGGCATCATATTTGATGTTAAATATATTCTCCGCATTATTTATTATTCGAATTCATGTTATCATTACATGGTGAGGAAGAGAGTAAAAGCATACAGGGTGATGCCTTGCCATTTCATATCATTACATGGTGAGGACAAGAGTAAAAGTATGAAGGGTGATGCCGTGCCATTTTCATAACATTGGTTTTAATTGATTTACCGGTCGATGAACTAGTTGGTTACTTCGTGATTTCATACTTGTTGCAGTTGTTCTATTTTCCCCCTTCTTGCATGTCCCCTCCCAGTTTGTACATTATCATCCTATGTTATTGTTATTGCTTCATATACACTTGTAACGATTTATCTACATAGGTGTCTCGTCATAGCATCGTCACTACCTCGTCGAGGTTAGGCTCGACACTTACGGACTACATTGGGTCGGTTGTGCTCATACTACACTTCTGCACTTCTTGGGCAGATACTGGTATTAGTCCCAGCGGTGCATGAGGTGCGTCAACTCGGATTATTGCACATGGAGACTCGAGGTAGATCTGCCGGCGTCCGCAGACCTTGAAATCCCCTTCCTTTTCCCTTTTTACTGTTCATTTCCTTTGAAACTATTTTATTTATTTCAGAATTTTTTTGTAGACTTCTAGTTGCTCGTGTAATCGTGACTCCAAATTTCTAGGAGTAAACATTATCACGTGATTTATATCAGTACTTTGTTAGACTAGGTTTCTATTTCCTGTTATATATCACCATTGTGTTATTTTAACTATTAAAATTGGTTATTTAATAATTTTACATCGGCTTGCCTAGAAAGTGGATGTTAAGCGCTATCACGACCCCAAGGTTGGGATTCCGGATCGTGATAAGTTGGTATTAGAGCAATAGGTTACCTAGGTCTCATGAGTCATGAGCAAGCTTAGTAGAGTCTGGAGGATCGACATAGAGATGTCTGTACTTATCTTCTAGAGGCTATGGAGTTTTAGGAAAACCTTCACTTATTTCTTTCTCTATCGTGTGATTTTATTCTATTATTGAGGATTGAACCATTTTATTCTTGTTCTCTTGTAGATGGCGAGAACACGCACAACATCTGCAGCCCGACAGGAGCCGGAGCCCCCTGTGGTAGCTACTACTAGGGGCAAAGGTCGAGGTCGTGGTCGAGCTAGAGATCTAGGCAGAGGCAGAACTCAGCCTAGAGCTTGAGCAGCAGCATCGTAGTGGAGCCTTAGATTGATCATGATGAGGAGGTCCAGCTCAGACCGCACCCGTCGGACCAGCTCAAGTCTCGGAGGGATTCATAGCCACCCAGTGCTTCAGGACGCTCTAGTACGCTTGATGGGCCTTATCGAGAGTGTGGCCCAGACCAGCGCATTTTCGGTGGCACCAACTGTCTCTCGGTCTAGGGGAGGAGCAAAGACTCTCGCTACTCACACCCCGGAGCAGTGTGGCTCCCCTATATCAGACTTTAGCAGCCCAGCCAGTTGGGGTGGTTCAGCCGATGTTTGCGGCACAGGCCGGGGATAGGCCCGCTATGTCTTCTGAGACCTTGTTGAGGCTGGATAAGTTTACCAGGTTCTTTCCTGCTCAGTTTAGCGGTTCACCTTCTGAGGACCCACAGGATTACTTAGACCGTTGCCACGAGGTCATGCACAACATGGGTATTGTTGAGACCAAAGGGGTCGACTTTGCAGTGTTCCAGATGACCAGTTCTGCCAAGAGATGATGGAGAGATTATGTGTTGATTAGAACAGCTGGTTCACCTTCACTTACCTGGGATTAGTTTTCACAACTATTTCTAGAGAAGTTCATTTCCTTCACTCTGAGAGAGGAATATCACAGGCAGTTTGAGCGCCTTCAGCAGGGTGGCATGACTGTTACCCAGTATGAGACTCGATTTGTGGACCTAGCTCGTCACGCCAATATCTTACTCCCTATTGAGAGGGAGAGAGTGAGGAGATTCATTAATGGACTCATTTTCAGTATTACGCTACAGATGGCCAAGGAGACCATAGATGATATTTCCTTTTAGAGGGTCGTAGAGATTGCTAGAAAGAACGAGATAGTTCGAGGTCAGGAGATGGGGCCGGTATCTGATAAGAGGCCTCGTCATTTTGGTGGATTCAGTGGTGCCTCGTCTTGAGGCAGGTGTACTTTTGGTAGAGGCCATCCTCTCAGGCCGTTTCAATCAGCGCGTCAAGCGTCCCGCTATGCTTCGGGTAGTCGTGGTCCTTATGTATCTCATCTTGAGGGGCTAGCCTACAGTGCACCATCAAATCCATTAGCGCACCTCCGATCTAGAGTTATCAGAGTGGTTATTCAAGTCGACAGGGCCAGTTTCAGGGTCAACAATCACAACAGTTGAGGGCTTGTTATACTTGTGGAGATCCGAGGCACCTTTTTAGATTTCGCCCTAGATCACAGGGCAGCATGCCCCAAAAGGGTTCTCATGCCATGGTTTCGGCACCAGTCGCTTCACCACCTGCTCAGCCAGCTAGAGGCAAGGGTCAGGCTGCCAGAGGTGGAGATCAGGCCATAGAGGTGGAGGTCAGGCCGTTAGAGGTGGAGGCCAACCAGCTAGAGGCCGTCTGAGGGACGGAGGTTAGAGTGGTGGGGCCCAATCCTTTTTTTATGCATTTCCCGCTAGACCTGAAGCCGAGTCATTTGACGTCGTCATCACAGGTATTGTTCTAGTTCGCCATAGAGATGCTTTAGTTCTATTTGATCCGGGCTCTACTTATTTCGATGTGTCATCCTATTTTGCTTCATATCTGGTTGTGCCTTGTGATTCTTTGAGTGCTCCTGTGTATGTGTCCACGCATGTGGGAGATTCTATTATTGTAGATCGTGTCTATCGCTCGTGTGTGATTACTGGCGGGAGTATTGAGACTAGTGCTAATCTCCTACTTCTTGATATGGTGGACTTTGATATTATTTTGGGCATGGATTGGCTATCACCGTATCATGCTATATTGTACTCTCATGCCAAGACGATGACCTTAGCCATGCCAGGGTTGCCTCGATTAGAGTGGAGAGAGACTCCTGGTCATTCTACCAACAGGGTTATTTCTTATGTGAAGGCTCGGCGTATGGTCCAGCAGGGATGTTTAGCATATTTTGCCTATATTTATGATTCTAGTACGAAGGTTCCTTCCATGGATTCAATGCCAGTTGTGCATGATTTTCCAGAGGTGTTTCCTGCAGATCTGCCGGGGATTCCACCCGACAGAGATATTGACTTCTGTATTAACTTGGCTCCGGGCATTTAGCCCATTTCTATTCCACCATACCATATGGCCCCGCCTAAGTTGAAGTAATTGAAGGAGCAATTGCAAGATTTGCTTGATATGGGATTCATTGGACCTAGTGTCTCACCTTGGGGTGCATCCGTGTTGTTCATGAAAAAGAAGGATGGTTCGATGAGGATGTGTATGGACTATTGGTAGTTGAACAAAGTCACTATCAAGAACAAGTATCCGTTGTCGAGGATTGATGACTTGTTTGATTAGCTTCGAGGTGCCAAAGTGTTTTCGATGATTGATTTGAGGTCTTGCTACCATCAATTAAAGATTAGGGAATCAGATGTCTCTAAGACAACTTTTCGGACTCGGTATGCGCATTATGAGTTCCTACTGATGTCATTTGGTTGACAAATGCCCCAACAACATTTATGGATTTGATGAACCATGTATTTAAGCCTTATTTAGATTATTTTTATAATTGTATTCATTGATGATATCTTGATCTACTCCCGCAGTCGAGAGGAGCATGAGCAGCATCTTCGGATTATACTTTAGACTCTGAGAGATAGTCAGTTATATTCCATGTTTTCAAGTGTGAGTTTTGGTTGGACTCGATTGCCGTTTTGGGGCATGTTGTATCGGCCGAAGGCATTAAAGTGGATCCTAAGAAGATTGAGGCGGTTCAGAACTGGTCTAGACCTACTTCAGCTATAGAGATTCGGGGTTTCCTAGGTTTGGCAGGTTATTATCGCCTGTTCGTAGAGGGGTTTTCATCCATAATAGCCCATTGACTAGATTGACCCAAAAAGGTGCTCTATTCAAGTGGTCCAATGAGTGTGAGTTGAGCTATCAGAAGCTCAAGACTGCTTTGACTACGTCGCTAGTGATTGTGTTGCCCACAGGGGTTTTCATCCATAATAGCCCATTGACTAGATTGACCCAAAAGGGTGCTCTATTCAAGTGGTCCGATGAGCGTGAGTTGAGCTATCAGAAGCTCAAGACTACTTTGACTACGTCGCCAGTGATTGTGTTTAAGATCCTACATAGTGTATTCTGATGCATTGCATATTTGGCTCGGTGTAGTAATGATGCAGGATGACAGGGTGATTGCCTATGCATCGCGGCAGTTGAAGGTTCATATAATTACCCTGTTCATGACCTACAATTGGCAGCCATTATTTATGCACTGAAGATTTGGAGGCATTACCTCTACGGCGTGTTGTATGAGGTGTTCACGGATCATCGGAGTTTACAATATTTGTGCAAGCAAAAGGATCTTAACTTGAGGCAGAGGAGGTGGTTGGAGTTATTTAAAGACTATGATATTACCATTTTGTATCATCCCGGGAAGGCCAATATGGTGGCCGATGCCTTGAGTAGAAAGGCTATGAGTATGGATAGCCTTGCATATATTCCGATTGGTGAGAGACCGCTACTATCTGATGTTCAGGCTTTGGCCAATCAGTTCGTGAGGTTAGATGTTTCAGATCCTAGTCATTTTCTAGCTTGCACAGTCTCTCCGTCTTCTTTGTATGAGTTCCTCAGACAACGTCAGTATGATGACCCCCATTTGCTTGTCCTTAAGGACACCGTGTGATACAGTGTTGACAAGCAGGTTACTATTGGAGATGATGCGATGTTGCAGATGCAAGGTCGTATTTGTGTGCCTAATGCGGATGGGCTTCGTGAGTTGATTCTTGAGGAGGCCCATAGTTCGCGGTATTCAATTCATCCCGGTGCCACCAAGATGTATCAGGACTTGAGGTAGCATTATTAGTAAAGAAGAATGAAGAAGGATATAGTTGCATATGTGGCTCGGTGTTTGAATTGTCAGCAGGTAAAGTACGAGCATCAGAGGCCTGACAGTTTGCTTTAGCAGCTTGAGAATCCTGAGTGGAAGTGGGAGCGTATTATCCTAGATTTTGTCGTTGGGCTCCCACGGACTTCGAAGAAATTCAACGCAGTATGGGTCATTGTGGACAGGTTGACCAAGTCGGCACATTTCATTCTAGTAGTAGTTACCTATTCTTCAAAGCGGTTGGCTGAGATCTATATCCACGAGATCATTCGCCTTCACGGTGTACCAATGTCCTTTATTTCTGATCGGGGTACGCAGTTCACATCACACTTCTAGAGGGCCGTACAACGTGAATTAGGCACACCGGTTGAGTTGAGCACAACATTCCTCCCCTAGAAATACGGACAGTTCGAGCGCACCATACAGATATTGGAGGATATGCTTCGCGCCTGCGAATTTTGGGTGTTCTTGGGATCAGTTCTTGCCGCTTGCGGAGTTTGCCTACAACAACAGCTACCAATCAATTATTCAGATGGCTCCCTATGAGGCATTATATGGGAGGCAGTTCCATTCGCCAGTTGGTTGGTTTGAGCCGGGAGAGGCTTGGTTGGTGGGTACCGATTTGCTTCAGGATGCCTTGGAAAAGGTCAAGATGATCGAGGATCGACTTCGCACAACTCAGTCTAGGCAGAAGAGTTATGCCGATCGTAGAGTTCGTGATGTTGCATTCATGGTTGGAGAGAGGGTTTTGCTCTGGGTTTCACCCATGAAGAGTGTGATAAGGTTTAGAAAGAAGCGCAAGTGGAGCCCTAGGTATATCGGACCCTTTGAGATTCTTGAGAGGGTTGGTGAGGTGGCCTACAAGCTTGTATTGCCACCTAGTCTCTTAACAGTTCACCCGGTGTTCCATGTCTCCATGCTCCAGAAGTATCATGGTGATCCATCCCATGTGTTAGATTTCGGCTTCGTCCAATTGGACAAGGATTTGACTTCTGAGGAGGAGCCGGTGGCCATTCTAGCTCGGTAGGTCCGGAAGTTGAGGTCTAAGAGTTATCCTTCAGTTAGAGTATAGTGGAAAGGTCAGCCGATCGAGGCAGCTGCATAGAAGTCCGAGTCCGACATGCGGAGTAGATACACACGCCTTTTCACCAGTCCATGTACCTTTCTATGTCCGATCGAGGACGAACATTTGGTTTAGAGGTGGAGAATGTGATGATTCGATAGGTCATTTTGCAGTTTTAACCTTTATTTTTGTGTTCTGAGACCTCGAATAGCTCCATTTAGCATTCCTCAATTTGCATGTGCAGTCTGTGTCTTTTTCTGGAAAATATTTATGTGAAAAATTAAAGAAAATGTGAATTTTAGCTTTGAAAATAATTTGAGTTAACTACGGTCAAAATTTTGTGTCCCGGATAAGTGTTTTCACGGTCCCGGTTGGTCCGTATTGTGATTTGGGACTTGGGCGTATGCCTAGAATTTAATTTGGAAGTCCCTAACTTGATGTGACATGATTTATTGAAAACTAGCAATTTGAAGGTTTAAAGAATTCGACTGTAGGTTGATTTTGTTGCTACCGGGTTCCGATTTTGTTTACGGAACTTGGTATAGGTTCATGTTACTATTTATGTCTTATCTGCAAAATTTGGTTCGAAACGGAGTTGATTTGACCTGATTCGGATGTCCGGTTGTAAATTTGAAAGTTCTTAGGTTTCATTGAAAATTTCATACATTTTGATGTACGATTCATATTTTTAGGTATTATTTTGGTGTTTTGATTGCGTGAGCAAGTTCGTATGACGTTATTACATTCGTGTGCATGTTTGGTTTAGAGTCCGAGGGGCTCGAGTGAGTTTTGGATAGGTTACAGATCGAATTTTTGACTTAGAAGGTTGCCGGTTTTACACTGTTGCTGATGTTTGGTGTTTTGTTCTTCGCGATCACGAAGCTACTCCTGCGATCGTGAAGGGTAACTTGGGTTGGGGTGGTTTTTTTTCTACACGAATGCAGAGAAGCGGTCGCGAATGGGCAGCATCGGAGGGATTACCCTTGCGAACGCGACCTTTCACTCGCCAACGCGATGGGTTAAGTGAGGATCTAGGGGAGGCAGGGGTTGAAGTATGCACACGCGAGCCTGGGCTCGCGAACACGAAGGCCAGGAGGGACAAGCCATCGCGAATGCATGCAACCTCTCGCGAACATTTTTCACCATTTTCAAGTTTGATCTCGGCCTAGAGGCGATTTTTAGGAGGTTTTTCATCCCAACTTCATAGTTTAGAAGATTTTAACTCATTTTCTTCCGTTTCCATCAATACCAATTGATTTCTAATCTTTAACCTATGCTTTTTCAAGGTAGAAAGTAGGGATTTAGGTAGAAATTTGGGGATTTTGAGAAATTGAGATTTAGATCTCAAATTGGATTCGAATTTTAAAACTAATCACATAATCGGGCTCGGGAGTGGTAATTGAGTTTTTGTTTGAATCTCGGGTTTTGACCAAGCGGGCCCGGGGTTGACCATTGTTGACTTTTTCCAAAATCATTAAAGATTGAATCTTTTTCACTCGCGGGTAGTTTCTAATGTTTATTTTGAATTGGAACTATATTTGGTTAGATTCGATTAGTTTGGAGGCTAATTTTAGAGGCAAAGCCCCTGTTGAGTTTTGATTTGATTCTGGAGCGAGGTAACTGTCATGGTTAACCTTCTTGAGGAATTATGACTTGTTAGTCTATTTTCTACATGATTTATGTGTGGGAACAACATATATGTGAGGTGACGAGTACTTATACATTGTTATTAGGTAAAAGCATGCGGGTGGAGCTTGTTTCTTTGTGTTTTATTACGTTGTTAATTATGATATCCATGCTTAGGTTAAGTTGTTACTTCTTTGATTATTCGTTTTGTAATTATTTCTTATCTCTTAGTTGATGAATATTTTTGGAAGTTGATGTTTGGTATCTTGGCATCATATTTGACGTTAAATATATTCTCCGCATTAATTATTATTCAAATTCATATTATCATCATTATATGGTGAAGAAGAGAGTAAAAGAACGAAACGGTGATGTCGTGCCATTGCATTTACATTATTATTATTACTACATAGTAAGGACGAGAGTAAAAACACGAAGGGTGATGCTTGCTACTTATCTCATTTATTCATTATTACATGGTGAGGAAGAGAGTAAAAGCACAAAGGGTGATGCCGTGCCATTCATCTCATTTATTCATTGTTGCATGGTGAGGATGAGAGTAAAAGCACGAAGGGTGATGCCGTGCCATTTTCAAAACCTTGGTTAATTTGATTTATCGGTTGATGAATTACTTGGTTACTTTGTGATTTCATACATGTCATAGTTGTTATATTTTTCCCCTTCTTGCATGTCCCCTCCCAATTTGTACGCTATCATTCTCTGTTATTGTTGCTGCTTTATATACACTTGTACAATTATATCTACGTAAGTTTCTCGTCATAGCCTCGTCACTACCTCATCGAGGTTAGGATCGACACTAATGTAGCACATTGGGTTGTACTCATACTACACTTTTTCATATCTTGTGCAGATACTGGTATTGGTCCTAGCGGTGCATGAGGTGCATCAGGTCGGATCATTTCATACGGAGACTCGAGGTAGATCTGTCAGTGTCTGCAGACCTTGAAGTCCCCTTCCTTTTCCCGCTTTTACTGTTCATTTCCTTCGAAACAATTGTATTTATTTCAAACTTTATTTATAAACTTCTAGTTACTCGTGTACTTGTGACTCCGAATTTTTGGGAGTAGACATTATCACGTGATTTATATCAGTATTGCGTTAGACTGGGTTTTTATTTCTCGTTGTATATCACCATTGTGTTTATTTAACTGTTGAAATTGGCTATTTAATTATTTCATGTCGGCTTAGCCTAGCAAGTGGATGTTATCACGACCCCAAGTTTGGGATTCCGGATCATGCCAAGACATAAACATGCATAACTAAAGAATCACGAGGCATATCCAAATAACGAGCAAAGTATGATGACACACATTGAATAAGTGGAACCAGCAACAAATAATATTGAAGCATCCCTGTGGCATACTGAAACATCACCTGTGATCAGTGCGTCTGAAGCGGCTGTTGTCGACGACCAATTTGTACCCTTCTTTTAAAAATTAATTTATTTGCACTTATTAATTTTTAATAAATATGTTATAGATATTTTCTAATTAATAATACCTATTTTTAAGTAATTAATGGTGTTAACTAGTAATTTGGTCATTATATATTCATAAAATATTATCTTTACTATTTTACAATTTTTAAAACTATTAAAATAATTTTCATATTCATTACATAGGTTTATAATTAATTTGATAAGGTAGTTCCTTAATTTTGACAAAATAGCTTACTATTTCTAAATCAATCCGAGCTGAATGTTACAAACAGAAAGTAGAATATTCAACAATTAATTAGATAATTTATAATAACTAGTAGTGTATTTGATGATTTAATTTCTTTTACATTTTTATTGAAATTGTCTAGGTTAGTTAAATTAATTTGTAAAAGGTTAAAGATCAATTGGCTACATTTGTAATTGTGTAATTAAATACGAAGTAGCTACTTCTTAAATAAAAAATGCCCCAAATACCAAGCCCAATTACCCCATCTGACCCAGCCAAAATGACCCTCTAATCCACTGTGGCGATCCGTGTCCCTTTCCCTAAGCCAATCAGAGCTTGCCGCATCGCCCGTCCTATTCCCTCAAAAAACAAACACATACCATCCTAGCCGTAGATCCATATCATCAACGGACCATATTTAATCCCATATTTATTTATTTTTTAAAGACTTGTTGTATTTTATCTCCATCGTTGGATCACAAGAATCCATTGGCCATCGATTTTTCTCCATAAAATCATTGCTCAACTAATAATTATAAAAATAATCGGAGCCGTCAATCAAAAGTGTAACGACCCGTCCGATCGTTTTGAGCTTTAAGGTTCTGTTCGGTGGTTCAAGATCTTGAGTAGCTTCACATTGTGTATTATGACTTGTGTGCATGGTCTGATTTGATTTTTGGATGATTCAGAATGAATTTGGATGAGTGGTTCTCACTTTAGAAGATTAATGTGAAAATACTGGCCGAGGTTTTACTTTTGTAAAAACGACTCCGTAGAGGTATTTTGATGGCTCCGATAGGTTCGCATTAAGATTGACTTGGGCATATGCAAGGAATCGATTTCGGAGGTCTGTAGGTTGATTTGTGTTGTTTTACCGAAAGTTAGCAATTTAAAGGCTTAGAATTTTAAATGTTTGACCGTGGGTTGACTTTATCGCTATCGTGTTTGAATTTCTATTTCGGGTCTTGGAATAGTCTGTTTTGTCATTTGGAACTTGTTCGCAAAGTTTGGCATCATTCCGAGTTGATTTGATAGGAATCATACGCGCGGTTGTGTATTTAGAACTTCTTGAGTTTCATGTTGAATTCATGTGTTTTGAGGTCCGATTCATGGTATCGAATGTTATTTTGATAATTTGGTCGCGCGAGCGAGTTCGTGTTATGTTTTTCGACTTGTGTTGGTGTTTGGTTTGGAGCCCCGAGGGCTTGGGTGAGTTTTAGACGCATTTTGGAATGTTTGGAAGTGTTTGGAAATTTGCTGATGTGATCTGATGCTTCAAGTCTAGCATTTGCGAGTTTTCGATCGCAATTGCAATGTAGTAGTAGTCTGCAAGGTTCACATTTACAATTGGGGGGGG
>MCJB01024493.1:14495-54805 GCA_002018475.1 Nicotiana obtusifolia
GGGGGGGGGGGGGCTGAGTGAGCTTGTTCGCATTTGCGATCGTTAGGGTCGCATTTGCGATGTCAGCAGGTCAGTGAAGAGTTTCACTTTTGTGATGGTTCTTTGCTTTTGTGGGCTTCACAATTGTGAACCCCAGGTCGCTTTTGCAACACATGCGACTGGACATAAGAGCTGAGGGACGGAATTTTGGTCTCATTTTCATTTTTTGGAACTCTAGACTCGGTAGGAGGCAATTTTGAAGAGGCAATTTCATGTACAATCATTGGGTAAGTGATTTTGTTCAATTTCCAGCTACTTTACATGATTATATGTGAGTTTTAATATCAAAATTGTGAGAATCAAAGTGAAAATTTTTGAAACTTTGTCAAGTTTTTGAAAAATGAGAATTTGAGTTTTGAGAGTTGATTTGGACTCGGATTTTGAAACTAATCACATATATGAACTCGTGAGGTCATGGGTAGTCAGAATCGATCGTTGGACCCGGCTTCTGACGGGGTGGGCCCGGGGTTAACGTTTGTTGACTTTTGAGGAATTGTGTAAAGATCATAGCTTTAATTATTGGAATGGACTTCTCTTGCATTATTTGATGTTATCGAGTTGATTTTGATTACATTTGAGCTGAGCGGAGGTGAATTGTAAAGGAAAAGTTGTTTTAGTGTATTGATTGAGGGTTTTGAGGTAAGTATCTTGCCCAACGTTGTGTGGGGGAACTATCCCGTAGGGATTGATTTGTTTGCACTATTTGAACTACGTGAAAGACGTATACCCGAGGTGACGAGTGTGTACACGGCTTATATAAAGAAATTTTACCGTTTAGACTCTTAGGTTTTTATGCACATTAAAATAAAGTTGTCTTATCATGTTAAATAAGTTTACCTTTACATGTCTTAATTGAAGTTGATTGGTTCATGTTCTACCCTTTATTTCCAAATATACTCTTCTATGCCTTAATTGAATTTGTTACCTCTTTTTTTGCTATGTTATCTCTTCAGTAGTTGATCATCCTTAATTGAAGTTATTATTATCTCTTCCCTTGTTGATTTATTCATTTGAAGTCATTGTTATAAGTTATCTCTCTTATTGTTGAGTTGTTCTTATTTGGAATCATTGTTACTTGCTATCTCTCTTATTGTTGACTTATTCTTATTTGAAGTCATTATTACATGTATCTCTCTTATTGTCGAGTTGTTCTTGTTTGGAATCATTGTTACATGTTATCTCTCTTATTGTTGAGTTGTTCTTATTTGGAATCATTGGTACCTATGGTGTTGGCGGAAATTCTTAGAGCATTGTCTGCATGTACCCGGGGGTAGGATTTCTTCAAGGGTTGTAACTTATTGCCTAAAATATGGGCCACAGAGCACTTCTTTCAACGAGAGGCCACAATTGACTACTTTGTGGGAGTTAGCAACATGATTCGAAATCACAGTGCGAGAGTGAGACATTGGGTCTCCCCACACAGACAAGAGGAATGGAGAGAGATGCTGACCAACTTAAGCAAAGAGTGGATAAACTGGAAGTTGTCGTGGCTGAGCGGCAGGGCAATTGTATGGACTCCCCAGAAATATCTCATCGAGCTGATAGGAATCAGGGACATCCAGCCATATGCACCCCTGCGAGTTCTCAGTCAGTTTGGTTTGATTCAAGATGTATCTCTCTGGATGAGGACGGCTCTGTATGAAGACGAGTACAATGGGCAGATCTCGATACCAAGGATAAGAACACTTCAGGAGGAGTGGAATGATTTAATTACAATGCCGATGGGACAAAATTCGTGGTGCACTCCGGAATACTATGTGTGGATCAATAAAGAGGACGAGCTAGCCCGACCTAGCAGAGACAGAATAGCCTGGCTGGAAGATGCAGTGGCGGCCTTACAAATCTATCATGAGATTTTGCCGCACTACCTTGTGACTACCTCCGTGCACCGTCAAGTGATCCCTGCGCCGGTTGGCCACATGTTGCCACCTCCATAGGATGATGATCGGGTGATCAAGTGTATACAAATTCAATCTGAAACTGAACCAGAAGAAGACCTAGAGGAAGAGCCCGAGTTCAATGCGATGAAGAAGAATTTGAAGAAGACCCAAAGGAGGAGCCAGAAGAGGAAGAAGACATGGAGAATGATTCCACGGATGGCTATTAGAAGTTGGTTGATTTCAACCCTTTTCCCACCTTGTATTTTTTATCTCGAACCCTTTCATTTCCCTAAAGACAACTCTGTTGAGCCCATGTATATTTTGAATGTTGGAAACAATGTTGTAACCTTTACTCCCACCTGTAATAATCCAAATATTCTTAACCAAAGTATGCTTCGGATCTGAATATGTCGAATCTAATTGTTTTTCAAAATTTGCGACTTAGGCCTACCTCCGACAAAGGGAGGTCCCTCGAACATTAGGAAAATGTGTTTGCTTGAGTATGTGAACTAACTGCTCTGTGTGCCCATTATCTGTGCAAATGCTGAAACTGATTTCTGTTCTTTTTTCTTTTTCTTCTTTTCTTGTATTACTTTATTATTCCCCCAAAATAATAAGTTGGTTTGGGTTGACCCAAAAACTGGCGGAACCACCATACAACTTGAGATCGAAGGGGAAGATGTCTGCAATAGATGACCCGACCGAGCACGCTCTGGTAATAGCTGATAGCCCGGGGCGATCAGGAGAAAATGATGATACTCGGAATGAAGAACATGTGGCTAGGATGGCCAAGAGATGGAATCATTGAGGGAAGAAGTACAACACATTCGGGATTTGGCACATCTGGCCGTGATGATGCTCCCGCAACCACCTCTTCTTCCTTCTCTAGATTCAATCCTTGATTACTTTCCTTCAACTACTCGCCAAGCAAACAATGCCCCAACTTCAATCCCTACCACCCAGATGATACCCCCAGTAACCCCTGCAAACCCACCAAACCCTTCTATACTCACCCTTTATGTACCAAACTATGTTCAGATGTCGCAAAGCCCACCAGTTGCTACCAATACAGTTCATACCCCTTCTTGTGATGGTGTCACATTCACCAATAATCAAAACTAGAACATACCAGAGGCACATACTGCTACATACGAGCGATATGTTCCTCTTATGTATGCCGTTTCAGAACCAACTTTCACAGCGCTCGTCATGGTTAGGCTGCCTTATGAAGTTGATCAATATGCTGAAATAGAAAGGAAGCTAAGTACAAAGAGGAAGAGTCGGTATCCAAACAATAGTGATCATTGAGGAAACATATGAAAATCCTTCCAGTCGCTCGAGGGAGCGAAAGTCTAGATTATGAGGATCTGTGTATACATTCTGATGTAGACATGCCGGTAGGGTACAAGCCTTCGAAGTTTGACATCTTTGATGGGATAGGTGATCCCCATGCACACTTGAGAGCCTACTACGATGAGCTAGTTGGAGTAGGAAGAAACAAGAAATTGAGGATGAAGCTATTCATAAGGAGTTTGATAGGGGAGGCACTTACTTGGTACACTCGCCAAGATCTCAGAAACTGGAGGGAGTGGCAGGATATGGCAGAAGATTTCATGAACCGTTTCCGGTTCAACACAAAAATCACCCTTTATAGGTTTGCCTTGGTAAACTTGTAGAAGAAGCCATCCGAATCATTTCAAGAGTATGCACGCCGATGGAGGTTGGAGGGCGCCAGAGCACAACCCCTGTTAGATGATAGTGAGTTGACTAAGTACTTCATCAAGGCTCAGGAAGGAATCTTCTTTGAGAAAATGATGGGCATGATGGGGCAGAAGTTCCGCGAACTTGTTAAGATGGGAGACCTATTAGAGGAAGGCATAAAGTCTGGCAAGGTACAATCTATGGCCGCATTGCAAGCAGCTACCAAATCAATTCAATCTGGTTCAATAGGCAGCGAAAAGAAGAAAAAGGAATAGGTATCAAAAATCGTTCCCTATTACCAGTCCAATCCACACCATGGAAACAACTTTTACTCTCCAAACAATCATTCCCCACATCCACCTACTTATGCTCCACTATACGAAACACAACCATACTGCAATCCACAACCTCAATATAACTCACCTCACGCCCAAACAAATTCAAATCCACCACGACTATATGCTCCAGTTCAAACTACCACTCATCAAAACCAACCCACCTATACACCCCGATCTCGCCCAAATTTTGAAAAAAGAGGTCCAAGAAACTACAACCCAATTGCTGAGTCTTTGCTCAACTGCTTGAAAGAATGAGGAGTGCTGGCTTGATACATCCGATAGAAGGAAGGATTCCTGAGCAACCTTCAAAATAATTTGATGCAACCAAACAGTGCGTCTACCAATTAGGCGTACCAAGGCATGATACCGAGGATTGCTTCAGGCTAAAAAATGAAATTGAGTCACTGATCAAAAGTGGAGCCATTCAATGCACCCCAGCTCCACCCAATGTGAACCGTAACCCACTGCCAAACCACCAAAATCAAGGGGCTAATATGATCATTCTGGATGAAGAGTATGACTTGAAAGGAACCATCATAACAATAGGAAACAATGAGGCTGCGAGGGTTCCACCCCGAAGGACTCCAATGATCACCATACAGTTAAAACCTCCATTGATAGTCTAGACATACCAACAACAATCCACTGCTGTTATCAGAGATAAGGAGGATCAAGAATACAAAATAATCCCGTGGACATATCAGGAGAAAGGGAAAGGCAAGATGACAGACTCCATAGCGGCCCATGGAATGACTAGGTCAGGGAGGTGTTACGCTCCGGGGGAGTTAAACTGAGGAAATCTAGGAAGGCAATAAATTCAGAGAAGGAATATAATAGATAAGGAGGCTGCAGAATTCTGGAAGAATATGTCAACTAAAGATTACTCTGTAGAGGAACAATTGAAGAAAACCCTTGTGTATATATCAATCATGGACCTACTGATGAGTTTTGACAGTCATAAAGACGCCTTGATGAAAGTGATAAGTGGAGTGAGTAAGTCGAGCAACACTACTAGTGAGGCACTGGCAGCGACCATCAGGAAGATGGCCGAAGCAAACATGATCACCTTCTGAAGAGATGAACTTCCCATAGAAGGTGTGGGTCACAACAGAGCGTTACACATCACCGTCAAATATAGGGATAAGGTGGTGTCCCATGTAATTGTTAATGGAGGATCTGGAGTCAATATATGCCCAGTCTCTACTCTACAAGAGTTGGGCATCCATCTGAGAGAATTGAAAGAAATCCAAGTGAGGGTAACAACTTTTGACGGGTTACAGAAGGACGTCATTAGGGAAATCTATTTAGCTCTGCAAATCGGACCAGTTGAGTTTCCCATACTATTCCAAGTGATGGGCATTTCATCCTCATATAACTTGTTGTTGGGAAGGCCTTGGATACATATGGCAGGGGCAGTCTCATCTACCCTTCATCAGCGTATGAAGTTCGAGTGGGGTTGTCAAGAGGTTGTAGTTCACGGTGATGGAGCCAGTCAGATTATCTGGAACACACAGTTCCATTCATAGAATGATTAGATGGGGCCACTTTTCATGTGTTCGAGATCATACAGACCACAAAGATAGAGGAGACCGAGCAAAATCTAGATATGCAGTCACCATACAGATCAAAGATGGCTATGAGAGAAATGATGAACTACGAGTATCGACCTGGGACCGGGCTAGGAGCCCGATCAGATGGGATAACAAAGTAGATTGAGCCAGGGGGCATAAAGTTAGAGTCGGCATAGGTTATCAGCCTCCAATTGGAAAGATCTATACTGGTGTCTTAGGGAAGAAAGCTTTTGTGCCAGAGCGTGTTACGGGTCTAGGTCAGAGCACAAGACCAGAGGACGATAGCATCAATTGAACGGGAAGGCTGTTCGTGACCATGATCGAAGAATGCTGCGAGAAGGTTGATATCAAGACACTGATCATTCTGAATGACGAACCAAGAGAGGACTTACATAATTGGACCGTCAACCCTTCTTTGGTTTGCGGGTAGTCTTGGTAGCGTGGAATTGTAAAACTTTTTGAAAAGAATGCACGGTGAATTGAGGCTTGGTTCGTGCCTGTACTCTTTTGCCAATTGCCTCCTTGAATGCTGAGACGTTCCTCTTTTTGATGAAATAAAAATAATTGTTTTCTTAAATTATTTCAAGCTTATTTATCATTTCATCTATACTTAGTTTTTCTTTTCAGTAATCAAAATGATAAAAACCCGCATTCTGCGATTATGACATGTAACGAAACCCTCAAGCAAAGTGATCTAGATTACGGGAAATATAACAAAAGCATGATGCTAGATAATCTCCCACAAGAGATCGAACAGTTGGAATGCTAGAAAAAGCCTAAGCTCGAAGAAACAGAAATAGTCAACCTCGGAAGCGAAGAGCATGTGAAAGAAGGTCAAATCAACATCCATTTAGAAGTAGAGTAGAAAGAAGAATTGGTCGAGCTCCTCCGAAAAGTACATCGTTGTATTCACATGGTCGTATGACGAGATGCCTGGGTTAAGTGCCGACATCGTTTCACATTGATTGCCTACCGATCCTACCAGACCACCAGTCAAACAAAAACCTAGAAAGTTCAAACCGAACTTGAGTTTGAGGATAAAAGAAGAAGTAACCAAGCAGATAGAAGCAAACGTGGTGAGAGTCACCAATTATCCTACATGGTTGGCAAATATCGTACCGGTACCAAAGAAGGATGGGAAGATCAGGATATGTGTGAAATATCGAGATCTTAACAAGGCTGGTCCAAAAGATGATTTCCCTCTACCAAATATTCATATCCTCATTGAAAATTGTGTGATGCACAAGCTGCAGTCATTCGTGGATTGTTTCGGTGGGTACCATCAGATCACGATGCATGAAGAAAATGCAGAAAAGACAACGTTCACTATGCCTCGAGGAGTTTATTGCTACAAAGTCATTCCATTCAGCCTCAAGAGCGCTGGTGCTACTTACACGAGGGCCATAATAACCCTCTTTCACGATATGATCCACAAAGAGATCGAGGTATACGTGGATGACATCATTATCAAATCTTGAAAAGAGTGCAGAACATTTGGACGACCTGAAGAAGTTCTTCGAATGCTTGTGGAGGTATAGTTTAAAGTTGAACCTGCAAAATGTGCATTCGAAATCCCTGTCGGAAAACTATTGGGTTTCATCGTATGCATGAAAGGGATAGAATTGGATCCTTCAAAGATCAAATCCATTCTAGACTTGCCACGATCAAATCCATGTGATGAGCTTCCATGATAGGCTAAATTACATCAGCAGATTCATAGCCCAGTATACGGTAATTTGCGAGCCTATCTTCAAGCTGCTGAAAAAGGATGCCGCTACAAAGTGGACAAAAGAGTGTCAGAAAACCTTCAACGAGAATCCAGTGGACAAGAAGAATGAGCCACTCACTACGTACTTTTCGAACGAAGAAGTGTTGTCACCGGAGAAGACATTGCAGAGTCATACCTAGGATGGCGAATGTTTTTCGACATAGCAGATAATTTCAATGGAGTAGGAATTGGGCAGTCTTAATTTCAAAACCACGACAGCATTGTCCGGCATCAACTAAGATAAGGTTCCCCTGCACCAATAATATGGCCGAGTACGAAACATGCATCTTCGGGATTAGGATGGCGGTCAACATGAACATCAAGGAGCTTCTGGTTATGATCTGTTGATACATCAAGTTCAAGGAGAATGGACTACCAAGAATGTCAAGTTCCTTCCGTACCTGCACTACGTAAATGAGATATGCAAGAAGTTCATAAAAATTGAGTTCAAGCACATTCCCAGGATCCAGAACGAGTTTGTCGATTCTCTCACAACCTTATCATCTATGATCCAGCATCCAGATAAGAATTACATCGATCTTGTCGAGATAGAGATCAAGGACCAGCATGCGTACTATTTCCATGTATATGAAGAGCTAGACGGTAAGCCGTGGTACCACGACATCAAGAGGTTCCTTGAAACAAGAGAGTATCCATAAAGTGCCACCAATGGTCAGAAGCGAGCACTCAGAAGGATAGAAAATCACTTTTTCCTCAACGGGGAAATCCTGTATAAGAGGACCCCGGACTTGGACCTGTTAAGATGTGTAGATGCAACTGAAGCAACTAGATTACTCGAAGAAATACATGTAGGGACATGCGGACCCCATATGAAAGGTTTCACCTTACCTAAGAAGATTTTAAGAGCCTGATATTTTTGGATGACTATGGAAAGCGATAGTATCTGCTATGTGCAAAACTGTAACCAGTGCTAGATCCACGAGGATTTCATCCGGGTTCCACCGAATGAGTTAAATGTAATGGGTTTGCCTTGGTCGTTTACCGCTTGGGTCATGGACGTAATCGGACCTATAAATCCCGTTGCATCAAATGGATACTATTTTATCTTGGTAGCAATTGATTAATTCACCAAATGAGTCGAAGCTTCTACACACAAAGCCGTCACGAAGAAAGTAGTGGCAGATTTCGTCCATGCATTTTAGAAAATCATAAGCCATCTTTCATAAGCCGACGTCACCAAAGGCATTTTCGAAAATCAACTTAATCCGAAACAAAAACATTTGCCATAAGATAAAGGATTATCAAAATGTTTTGCTACAAGAACTACCATTCCACCTACCGAACCTCATGGCGTAACCTCACCAAGTCTAGGGCAAAGCCAAGACTACGGTCAACACAAACCAACATCCCCCCCTCCCCTCGCTAAGAATTTTCGTTTGAATGTAGGGCCAACGGGATACAAGGAGATGCTGGAGCATACTGGGGCAATGAAGGATTCGCCAGTCTCTCATAATTATCATCTCTCTTTCATTATTAAAATTTTTTCCTCATATAACTAAAAACTAACTCTCAAATCCTTTGCAGGTATTCTGAAACCAGGTCGCCAATGCAAGAGGATCATATTGTAAATAGCAAACCGTCTGCTAAACCAAGCGGAGCATGTTGTATGTGGCGAGCCGCTGGCTCTGCCAACCGGAGCCATGTATACAACAAACTATCTGCTTAACCAAGCGGAGCATGTGTATATAGCAAGCTGCTAGCCTCGCCAATCTTATCCATGTATATAGCAAACCATCAGCTCCACCAATCAGAGCGCCCTGTACAAATCAAGCCGTCGGCTTTGCCAATCAAAGCCATGTATATAGCAAACTGTTCGTTTTGTCAACGGGAGCGTTACGCACCATCACTCTGCCACATCACAGATTATAAATAGATAGTCACAAACCTCGTCACCAATGTTCTGTCAATCAACGACTGCAATTTAGTTTCACAGTCAATAGGATATCTATGATGACCTGATAGGTCATCTTGCGCTTTAGCCTTTATTTTCGTATTTTGAGACCTCGACTAGCTCCGTTTAGTATTCCTTGATTTACGTGCACAGTCCGTTCTTATTCCGATAAGTTTATATGTGAAAAGTTGAAGAAAATGTGAAATTTTGCTTTTAAAATGATTTGAGTTTATTACGGTCAATGTTTTGTCTAAAGGGACCCAGATCTGTGTTTTGACGATCCTGGTGGTTCCATATCATGATTTAGGACTTGGATGTTTGCCTGGATTTATATTCGGATACTTGATTTAACGGGATTTGTTGAAAACTAGTAATTTGAAGGTTTAAAGAATTCATAGGTTTTACCGTAAGTTGACTTTGTTGCTACCGACTTCAAATTTCAGTTTCAAAACTTGGTATAGGTTCATTTTACAATTTATAACTTGTTTGCAAAATTTGGTGCAAAACAGAGTTGATTTGACGTGATTCGGACGTCCCGTTGTAAATTTGAAAGTTCTTAAGTTTCATTGATAACTGATGCTATGGTGATATAAGAGAGGATTGTGTGCGTACGGTGGGATCGGGTTGTGCGCCGTAACGGATTGTGTATGTTGTACTCATTATTGTTATCGTGTTAGTTTTCAGCATTTTCATATGAAATTACGAGGTCTGTTATTCTAGGTTCTCTGATTGTGAGGTTGAGTTCATTTTCATAGATTAACTGCTTTACTTTCATTCCTGTTTTCTTTCCCTGTTATTATTATCATTACTGCGTGCAGGTTACTGTAAGTGGCCCGTCTTAGCCTCGTTACTAGTTCGTTGAGGTTAGTCTCGACACTTATAGAGTAAATGGGGCCGGTTGTACTCATACTACACTTTACACTTTATGTGCAGATTTTGAAGTGGGTCCTAGCGGCGTTCAGTAGATTTGCTCTGATCCAGTTGTTGACGGAGACATGAGGTACAGCTGCACAATGTTTGCAACCCTGAAGTCCCCTTCCCTCCTATCTTTATTGTATTTCGGAGTTTCAGCGCTCTAGATGTTCATGTACTCGTGATACCGGTTTCTAGGTTATGTTTAGACTCGCTATTCAGTATAATTATACTATACTTCAGACTTTTATCATTTCCATTGTTAATAAATTATCATAAATTATTAAAAAATTAACAAATTCTCTGTTCGCATCGACTTGCTTAACAAGTAGATGTTAGGCACCATCATGACCATGAAGTTGGGATTTTGGGTCATGACAAGTTGGTATCAGAGCACTAGGTTGCCTAGGTCTCACGAGTCATGAGCAAGCATAGTAGAATCTGGAGGATCGGTATAGAGACGTCTGTACTTATCTTCCAAAGGCTATGGAGTTTTAGGAAAAAAATTCACTTCTTTCTTTTTCTATCGTGCGATTTCATTCTACCATTGATGATTGAACCAATCTATTTTTATTCTCTCGTAGATGGCGAGAACACACACAGCATCTGCAGTTAGACAGGCGCCAGAGCCTCATGTGGCAGCCTAGAGCTTCGAGGTCGACCCCAAGGCTGAGACAGAGATAGAGGCAGAGCTCAGCGTAGAGCTCCAGCAGCAGCACCCGCACTGGAGCCTTAGATTGATCATGAGGAGGAGGTCCCAGCTCATACCGTACCCGTCATACCAGCTCAGGTCCCCGAGGTATTCATAGCCACTCCAATGCTTCAGGACGCTCTAATCCGATTGGTAGGCCTTATGGAGAGTGTGGCCAATATCGGTGTATTTTCGATGGCACCAACCGTCTCTTAGGCTGGGGGAGGAGCACAGACTCCCACTATTTACACAGCGGAGTAGGTGGCTCCCCTATATCAGACTCCAGTAGCCCAGCCAGTTAGGATAGTCCAATCGATTGTTGCTGCAGAGGCCGGGGATAGGCCCGCTATGTCTTCTGAGACCTTGTTGAGGCTGGATAAGTTTACCAAGCTAATTTCTGTTCATTTCAACAGTGCACCTTCTGAGGACCCACAGGATTACTTGGACCGTTGCCACGAGGTATTGCGCAACATGAGTATTGTGGAGAGATTATATGTTGACTAGACCAGCTGGTTCGCCTGCACTTACCTAGTATCACTTTCTACAGCTATTTATAAAGAAGTTTATTCCTTTCACTCTGAGAGAGGAGTATCATAGACAGTTTGAGCGCCTTCAGCAGGGTGGCATGATCGTCACCCAGTATGAGACTCGATTTATGGACCTTGATCACCATGCCATTTCTTTACTCCCTAGTGAGAGGGAGAGAGTGAGGAGATTCATCCATGGGCTGACTTTTAGCATCAGGCTAGAGATGGCCAAGGATACTAGGGACGACATTTCTTTCCTGAGGGCTGTAGATATTGCTAGACGGATCGAGATGGTTCGTGGACAGGAGATAGGGCCAGTGTTTTATAAGAGGCCTCATCATTCCGGTGATTTTAGTGGTGCCTCATCTGGAGGCAGGGGTACTTTTAGTAGAATCCATCCTCCTAGGTCATTTCAATCAGCGCTTCAGGCATCCCACAGTGCCTCGAGTAGTCATGGTCCTTATGTATCTCATCCTAGGCAGCCAGTTTATAGTGCACCATTAGCTCCTATTAGTGTGTTTCTGATCCATAGCTACCACTGTGGTTATCCCGCCTGTTCCGGTTAGTTTCAGCTTCAACAGCCACAATAGCAGGATGGGTGTTTTGAGTGTGGTCATGTCACATCAGGAGGTACTGTCCTAGATTGCTGAACATCATGCCACAATAGAGTTCTCATGCCATATTTCCGGCACCGGTTGCTTCACCGCCCGCTCAGCCAGCTAAAGGTAGGGGCCAGGCTGCCAGAGGTGGAGGTCAAGCCATTAGAGGTGGAGGTCAGGCCGGCGGAGATGAAGGCCAGCTAGCTAGAGGTCGTCCGAGGGACGGAGGTAAGGGTGGTGGGGACCAGCCCCATTTTTATGCATTCCCTACTAGACCTAAGGCCAAGTCATTTGACGCTGTTATCACAGATATGGTTCCAGTTTGCCATAGAGATGCTTCAGTTCTATTTGATCCGAGCTATGCTTACTCCTATGTGTTATCTTATTTTGCTTCATATTTGGTTGTGCCTCGTGAATCTTTGAGTGCCCCTATATATGTGTCCACAGCTTTGGAGATTCTATTTTGGTAAACTGTGTTTATCGCTTGTGTGGGATTACCATTGGTAGTCTTGAGACTAGCGTAGATCTCCTACTTCTTGATATGATAGACTTTAATCTTATGTTGGGCATGGATTAGATCATGCTATATTGAACTGTCACGCCAAGACGATGACCTTAGCCATGTCGGGGTTGCCTCGATTAGAATGGAGAGGAACTCCTAGTCATTCTACCAGCAGGGTTATTTCTTATGTGAGGGCTCGTCGTACGGTCGAGAAGGGATGTCTAGCTTATTTGGCCTATATTCGCGATTATAGTACGGAGGTTCCTTCCATGAATTCAGTACCTGTTGTGCGTGTATTTCCAGAGGTGTTTCTTGCAGATCTGCAGGGGATGCTACCGGATAGAGACATTGACTTCTATATTGATTTGGCTCTGGGTACTCAGCTCATTTCTATTCCACCATACCGTATATCTCTGCCAGAGTTGAAAGAATTGAAGGAGCAGTTGCAAGATTTACTTGATAAGGGATTCATTAGACCTAGTGTCTCACCTTAGGGTGCGCCCATGTTGTTCATGAAGAAGAAAGATGGTTCGATGAGGATGTGTATAGATTATCGGCAGTTGAACAAAGTCACTACCAAGAACAAGTATTCGTTGCCGAGGATTGATGACTTATTTGATCAGCTTCAGGGTGCCAAAGTGTTTTCGAAGATTGATCTAGCTACCATCAGTTGAAGATTAAGGCATCGGAGGTCCCTAAGACAGCTTTTCAGACTCAATATGGGCATTATGAGTTCCTAGTAATGTTATTTGGGTTGACAAATGCCCCATCAGCATTTATGGACATGATGAATCGGGTATCTAAGCCCTATTTGGATTATTTTATGATCGTATTCATTGATGATATCTTTATCTACTCTTGCAGTCAAGAGGCATGAGCAGCATCTTCGGATTATACTTCAGACTCTGAGAGATAGTCAGCTATATGCCAAGTTTTCAATGTGTGAGTTTTGGTTACACTCGATTCGCCTTTTTGGCGCATGTTGTATCGGCCAAGGGCATAAAAGTGAATCCTAAGAAGATTAAGGTAGTTCAAAACTGGTCTAGACCTACTTCAGCTACAGAGATTTGGAGTTTTCTAGGTTTGGCGGGTTATTATCGCCGGTTCGTGGAGAGATTTTCATCCATAGCAGCCCATTGACTAAATTGACCCAGAAGGGTTCTCCTTTCAGGTGGTCGAATGAGTATGAGTTGAGCTTTCAGAAGCTCAAGACTGCTTTGACTACAACGCCAGTGTTGGTGTTGCCCACAGGTTCAAGATCCTACATGGTGTATTGTGATGCATCGCGTATTGGGCTCGATGCGGTATTGATGCAGGATGCCAGGGTGATTGTGTACGCGTCACGGCAGTTGAAGGTATATGAGAAGAATTACCCTGTTCATGACTTGTGATGGTAGGCTAATCTCGTGTTTCAGTCGCTTATTGCACTCTAATTTAATGTACTTTAATTGAGCTTGAGCTTTAATCGCTAGTGTTTTGCACTAATTGTGTGTTTTATGCCTAGGATTCCTAGCTGTGTAGATGATACAGAATAAAGTCGAGTGATTTGGAGTGTTGAAGTCTGAGTAAAAGCTAAGGGATTAAGCCAGGATCGTGTTCGGGGGTCGAAAACTACTTCTGGATATCAAAAAGTCAAGAAAAATATGTACTCTGAGAAAACAACACAACCGTGGCGCTTGGGGCGGCGTGTGGCGTGCCGTACCTATACAAAAGTCTTGTTGCCTGTCAGAAGAAACTCTCTAGATTTCCCCACTAATGCCCCGTATGGCGCGTCGCCCCATGCGGCGCCCCTGTGCAAACTTTATAGAGCAAATGTCCTATTTCGCGTAGGAAAAAGTGTTTTCATTTGGGCACGACCCTACTTGGTATAAATACATGGAAAAACGTTATTTTTGAGACTTTTGACACATCTAAGACCTAAGGAGACTAAAGAGGAGGTAGAGAAGCAAAAGTGTAAGGAATCCATCATTCAATCCTCACTCAAGACAAGAGTTTGAATCGTTTTATGTTTTTCTTTACTTTAAACATATTTGTGATGAATTGCTCCATATTTATGGAGTAGTTCCCTTTAGGGTTTGATGGATTTGGTGTATTGATATTTGTTTGTGGATTATAACTCTAATTTTTATGTATTGAATCGTTTTGGATGTTTTAATAGTTGCATCTATATTCACATGTTCGTGTATTCGAGAGAGGCATAACTTGTGATATCTTTGCATTATCTTGTTGGTTGAGTTCATTAAATTCTTTTTAGTAATCGAAAGAGGCTAGTTGAATCGTTGGTTAAACCTGTTTAGGAAGATAATCAAAAGAGGTTCTCCTAAAGACCAATCCACTATGAAGTCGTACATATCTTCACCGAGCTTAAATTGGTTCATATTGTGAGGTAGAGACTTAATCCAGAGAGGAGTTTCTACTAAACATTTGAACTAATAATTGAGTGAATTCGAGAGACTCACTTGAACATTAGAAGTGAATTAACTAGAGTTAAATCCTAGACATTTATCTTGCACCTATTCAATCAATCCCTATATTCTCCCATTGATATCTTCCTTGCTTACTTTTGTTTCGATTGTCATTCATCAATTAGCTCTAGATTCTTATTTATTTTTAGTTTTAAATCACATAATTCTTAATTGTTGATTATCTTGGATAGCAATCTAGCTACAAACTATAATAATAATGTTTAACTCCAATCCCTACGGATACGATATTATATTATACTATATTCGACTAGCGAGCATATTTAAGTGTGTGTTTTGCGCTCATCAACCTAGAGTTGGCAGCCATTGTTCAAGCACTGAAGATTTAGAGGCATTACCTCTACGGCATGTCGCGTTAGGTGTTCATAGATCATCGGAGTCTACAGTATTTGTTCAAGCAGAAGGATCTCATCTCGAGGCAAGGGAGGTGGTTGGAGCTATTGAAAGACTATGATATCACCATTTTGTATCAACCTGGGAAGGCCAATATGGTAGCCAATGCCTTGAATAGAAAGGTTGTGAGTATGGGTAGCCTTGCGTATATTCCAGTTCGCGAGAGATTGCTAGCATCAGATGTTCAGACTTTGGCCAATCAGTTCGTGAGATTAGATATTTCGGAGCCTAGTCGTGTTCTAGCTTGCACGGTCTCTCGGCCTTCTATGTATGAGTGCATCAGAGAACATCTGTATGATGACCCCATTTGCTTGTCCTTAAGGACACGATGCGGCACGATGGTGCCAAGTAGGTTACTATTGGAGATGATGGGGTGCTGCGAATGCAGGGTCGGATTTGTGTGCCCAATGTGGATGGGCTTCATGAGTTGGTTCTTGAGGAGGCCTAGAGTTCACAGTATTCCATTCATCCAGGTACCGCCAAGATCTCTCAGGATTTGAGGCAGCATTATTGGTGGAGAAGAATGAAGAAGGATATAGTTGCATATGTGGCTCGGTGTTTGAATTGTCAGCAAGTGAAGTACGTGCCTCAAAGGCCTGGCGGTTTGCTTCAGAAGCTTGAGATTCCGAGTGGAATTGGGAGCGTATTACCATGGATATTGTCACTACGTGCCCACAGACTTCGAAGAAATTCGACGCGGTATGTTTCATTGTGGACAGGTTGACCAAGTCGGCACTTTTCATTCCAGTAGTAGTTACCTATTCTTCAGAGCGGTTGGCTAAGATCTATATCCGTGAGATCGTTCTTCTTCATAGTGTGCTGGTATCCATCATTTATGATCGGGGTGCATAGTTGACCTCGCACTTCTGGAGGATCGTACAACGTGAGTTAGGCACACGGGTTGAGTTGAGTAACCATTTCACCCCCATACGGACGGACAATCCGAGCGCACCATTTTGATGTCCGATTCGTGGTTATAGGTGTTATTTTGGTGTTTTGATTGCACATGCGAGTTCGTATGATGTTATTACACTAGTGCGCATGTTTGTTTTAGAGCTCAAGGGGCTCGAATGAGTTTTGAACACGTTTCAGAGTGTTTGGAACAGTTTTGGTGCTGCTGGTGTTAACTGGTGTTGCAGGCTTCGCAAAGGCGAGGTTTGAAGTCGCATTTAAGATGTATGGGCTAGTCTGCTAGGGTCGCATATGCGACCTATTATTCGCAATTGCAAAGGTGACATGGGATCAACAGTGACCGCATTTGCGATCATTTAATCGCTTTTGCGAAGATTCAATGTTCATATTTGTGAATCTGCCGTCGCAACTGCGATGACAGCAGGGGTGTGAGGAGTTCGCTTCTGCGATGACTTCTTCGCATTTGCGGGCCCCAGGTCGCATTTGCGGCACATACGACTGGACAAAAAGCTGAGAGACGGGAGTTTTAGCTTCATTTTTATATTTTGGAACCCTAGACTCGGTAGGAGGCGATTTTGAAGAGAGAATTTCATCTACAAACTTTGGATAAGTGATTTTAATTCATTTCTAATCATATTCCATCAATTTATCTTAAATTTTAACATCAAAATCTTGTGAATCAAAGTAAAAAATTGTGAAACCTTGTCAAGTTTTTGAAAAATAAGAAATTGAGTTTTGAGAGTCGATTTGAACTCAGATTTTGAAACTAATCACATATATGAACTCGTGGAGTCATGGGTAGTCGGAATCTACCATTCGACCCGGGTTTTGACGCAGCGAGCCCCGGGTTGACTTTTTTGGAAAAGTGTAAAGATCTTAGCTTTATCTATTATAATTGATTCCCCTAGCATTATCTGATGATATTAAGTCAATTTTGGTTAGATTCGGTTGGTTTGGAGGCAAATTTTAGAGGAAGGGCCCCGGTTGAGCTTTGATTTTCTTGCAGAACGAGGTAAGTGTTGGGTCTAATTTTGACTTGAGGGAATTAGGAAATTTGTATTATGTGTTATGTGGATAATGTGAGAAAACGGTGTATATGTGAGGTGACGAGTGTATATACGCCGTTAAGATATTTGTTTCCATGATTCTCGTTATTTGATGACTTATTTTATTCTAGGCCTTATTTGTTACATGCTTTAACTACTTTCTTTGTCATAATTTTTATTTGTCATTTAATTATTTGTCACCACCCAAACTGGAGGGCCATGACTGGCACCCGGGCCATACCTGCCGAGCACCAACGTACATTTTATCTAACCTTACTTATTATCTATAAGGGCCGACGAGATCAACATAAATGGTAGGCATAAATCATGAACAACCAACAATGACAAATAATGGCATGAACATACATAACATGGGCCGACAAGGCTGTCATGAAGCTATATATAAGGCACGAGCTGCCAAGCTGTCATGCTGCCATGAGAGACTATACTTTAAAAATCAGCCGATAAGGCAATCCAAACTATACGTGAGTCGACACCTGTCTATGAGCCTCTAAAGGAACATAAGTGTTGCAACATCGCTGGAACAGGGCCCCGACATACCCATAATGTCTATAACAAAAGTACATACCAGGACCACAGCAAGTCTGAGAAAGGATCTCGCTAATAACCGCTGAACTGGGCAGCCTACTATGGTGGGGGAGCTTCGCCTACCTGTCTATCAGGACCTACAGTAGGACATGCAGCGTCCACAAATAAAAAGGATGCAAGTACGAAAAAGGTACTGAGTAAGTAAGGCAAGAAAGCATAAGTAAGAATAGTAAATAGGGATAAAGAATATACAACCTGTAACATCTGGGTACCTCTAAGGGCTATTGACGTGAAATGCATGATATATATATATATATATATATATATATGTACATAAACTTTTAAAACATAAACCTCTGTGGGCAGCATCATCATCATATCGTACTCGGCCGTAATAAGCTCAGTAAAAAATACCCGGCCATCATAAGGCTTGGTAAAACCTAACCAGTCTGTGGTTTCACAATAGGTGTCGTACCCAGCCGACTATAGCGTGACTCGGTAGAGTAAAAAAGATACATATATATGATGCGTGCTAGACTCATTAGAATCACATTTTGAACCTTTCAAAGCGACGTAAGGTTGGTATCCTCCGTACACGTTTTTAGGATTAACTCTTCATCAACAATCTTATAAGAATCAGGAAGTACCAACAACATTGATAACATAAGAATAAGAGAAGTAACATCAACATCAATCGTTCCATAGGAAGGGAAACGATGTAAGTACTGCTAGCTTCTAAGAGTGGAATATCTTTGGTAGCTCGTTCATTATATTATGTACAATAGGAGTCATGCAACAGAAGGAAAGGGATAGCCTCACATACCTTGTATATACTGCCCAACCTCAAGCTATGCAAATGTCACGACCCCTTAGTCTACAATAAGAGAAATGATACTATCGTTATTGTTTAAGCGTCGTAACTACATCGACCGCAACCTATTTTACGATGAAACGAACAGCACCTCCCCTATTTATATGAATTCCCACAAGTTAAAACAATCACGAAACAGCCCAAACAACATCAATAATAATCATATTAAGCCTCCCAAAATAGTCCACCAACCAACAACATTACTAACAAGCCTTTCGATAGATAACTCACAAGTTGTAGCTTCAACGACTTAGCCGCAACTTGGATAATCTTAAATATATGTAGATTAAGAGGTTCCCTATCTCTCACATATAGAAAAACTCCAATTTGACCTTAATTCACCATGAAATATCCTTCGGATGCTGCTACAAGAACAAAGAAGTGAAACTAGTAATCAATTAGGATTTTTCGGCACTAGAATCACTTTAGAAGACTTGAAATAACTTATGGTTGATATTAAAAACATGAGAGAGTATTTTACAGAACTTAAACCACTTAAAAAAAACCTCCCACATGAGCTGGAACCACATAAAAATTAGCAACAACAAGAAGAACAAGGAACTTACTAGCACCACGGGATTCCCGACACTTGATTTGTGATGTTTACCTTTGTTTGGGTCTTGGATCATGAGAGAACCTTGAGAGAGTATTTCAGGTGTCTAGGGTCCAAAGAGAATGAAAAATAATGAGTTAAAACGGGGTTAAGGGGTCTGATATATATCAATATATTTCAACCGCCTATGTGGGCCCTATAAAGAGATGCTTGGCGCTGTCTAGCTAAAACGCGAAGATCTCTCTACTCTAATATCGTATAAATGAACGGTTTAATTTTTTAGAAACTGGACTTATATATCTTCAATTTTGTGGGTAGATCACCCCATAATTTCAAGTAAATTGGGAGAAAAACTTAGTAACTTTGACCTAATGTTTAAGTAAAATGATGAATGTAAGTTGCGACAACTTTTGTCGACTTTTGTTTCATAATTCGTTTGACCTCAAGACTCATGATACGGATATTATGTGATTCAAATACCTTAAAACACGACCTCTTGGGAGTATTAAGCACCTCTAGTTTTACCCCAAAATATGGGTTACAATATCCTTGATTCGTTTAACTTCTAATACTTGTTAACCACTCTTGTACACCCTTGTATCGTTTAAGACCAATAGGATTAACTTCTTATCATCTCAAAGATAATATCTTCCCAGACATACGTCAACTAACTTACGACATGATCTAACATATGCGAATATGGGTTGTAACACCCTCCCCCCCTTAGGAACATTCGTCCTTGAATGTAAGGGTTTATAGGGAGTCTAACTCATCATGGATTTCGACGGTATTTTCCGGCTGAGTTTCCCCTATAACATGGACACTAGCCAAACTTGCAAGCAGTTAAACCCAACATATGGCCTTACAAGGATATACAAAGCATTATGTATATGTACATTATCTGCATATCACCATTTTGTATTAAGAAAGAGTATTTTCAAGTTATTGCTTACCTCATAGAGCCGTTTCACCTTCTAATGTGTCCTGCGTTCCCCCGGCATCCTCGTTATCTTCAATCTTGAATAGGTAAGGGTATTTAGACTTCATTCCTCTTTTGCTTCCCATGTCATTTCTTCCATATTCTTGTTCCTCCACAATACTTTGACGGAAGCTACATCCTTTGTTCTCAGCTTGCGGACTTGTCGATCTAATATAGCCACTGGCACTTCTTCATATGATAGATTCTCTGTAACTTGTACATCTTTGATAGGGACGACCCAAGAATGGTCACCAATACATTTCCTCAATATAGATACATGGAATACCAGGTGGACAATTTTTAATTCGGATGGCAATTCTAACTCATAAGCAATCTGTCTAATTCGTTGAAGAATTTTGTACGGCCCGATATACTGCGGATCCAGCATACCCTTCTTCCCAAAATGCATAACACACTTCATCGGTGAGATCCTCAGGAAAACCCAATCACCAACCTCAAATTCCAGATCGCGACATCGAACATCGGACTAAGACTTTTGCTTGCTTTGTGCCGTCCTCAGTCGCTCTTGTATCACTTTCACCTTCTCAATAGCTTGGTGAATCAAATCCGGCCCATATAACTCTGTCTCACCAACTTCGAACCATCCAACTGGTGATCTACATCTCCTCCCATACAGTGCCTCGTATGGGGCCGTTTTAATACTAGAATGGTAGCTATTATTGTAGGCGAATGGTAGCTAGAACACATGCTCGTAGCATATCTTCAAGTGTCTGAATGGTACATTCAGCCTATCCGTCAGACTACAGATGGAATGCAGTGCAGAGATTCACTTGTGTACCTAAACCCATCCGAAAAGACCTCCAAAAGTTAGCCGAAAATTGAGCTCCTCGGTCCGATATAATAGATACCGACACACCATGAAGCCTAACAATCTCCTTGATATACAACTTCGCATACTCTTCAGCCATGTAAGTTGTCATAACTGGCAGAAATGGGCACATTTTGTAAGTCGATCAACTATCACCCAAATGGAGTCAAACTTATGATAAGAGCGAGGTAATCCAATAATGAAGTCCATATTAATCACCTCCCATTTCCAGGTCGGAATCTCTATATTCTGAATCAATCCAACGGGTTTCTGATTCTCGATCTTTACTTGTTGACAATTAGGACACTAGGCTACAAATTCTGCAATAGACTTCTTTATGTAATCCCACCAATACTACTCCTTAACAGTATGATACATCTTTTTCGAGCCGGGATGGATGGAATATCAGGACTGATGAATCTCAATCATAATCTTCTCTCGCAACCTTGCCACATCAGGCACACATAATCTGCCCTGGTATCTCAGTGCCCCATCTTCTCCGATCTCGAAAGCCGTAATTTTACACTGCTGAATGCTCTCTCTCAATCGTACTAAGGTAGGATCTTCACATTGCCGTGCTTTTACCTCGGCTACCAAAGATGATTCTGATGTATTCTGTACAGTAACACCTCCGTCATTAGAATCTAACAATTTGATTCTCATATTGGCTAGCTGATGAAGCTCTTTAGTCAATCCTTGTCTGCCTCCCTCAATGTGTAATAAGCTTCCGACTTACGACTGAGAGCATCTGCCACAATATTGGCTTTACCAAGATGGTACAATATCGCAACATCTTAGTCTTTCAGTAATTCAAGCCACCTACACTGCCTCATATTCAACTCCTTCTGCTTGAAGATGTATTGTAAACTCTTGTGATCTGTGTAGATGTCAACATGGATGCCATATAAGTAGTGCCTCCATATCTTCAAAGCATATATTATTGCTGCCAATTCAAAATCATGAGTCGGGTAATTCTTTTCATGTTTCTTCAATTGTCTCGATGCATAGGCAATCACCTTCCCACGTTGCATCAATACGCACCCCAGACCTATACCTGAGGCATCACAATATACCACTTAACCTTCTGTTCCTTCTAGGTGAGTGAGTACTGGCGCGAGTGTCAATCGATTCTTTAGCTCCTGAAAACTACGTTCACAAGCGTCAGACCACTGGAACTTTGTAGCTTTCATTGTTAACTTAGTTAATGGTGCTGATATAGAGGAAAACCCTTCTACAAAACCGCCTATAATATCCTGCTAGCTCCAGGAAGCTGCAGACTTCTGACGGTGTTGTAGGTCATGACCAATTCTTCACTGCATCGATCTTCTGAGTGTTGACACTAATACCCACGTCAGATATCACATGGCCAAGGAATGCTAGTGAGTTCAGCCAGAATTCACATTTGGAGAGCATAGCATATAACTTACGATCCTGAAGGTTCTGTAATACTATCTGCAAGTTCCCACATGTTCTGCCTCCGAACGAGAATACACCATAATGTCATCAATGAATACGATCACGAACACATCAAGATAGGGCCTGAATACACTATTCATAAGATCCATAAAAGCCGCTAGGGCATTTGTTAGCCCGAATGAAATCACGAAGAACTCAAAGTGCCCATATCTTGTCCGGAAGGCCATCTTTGGAGTATCCTTCTCCTTAACCCTTACCTGATGATACCCTGAACGTAAGTCAATCTTGGAGAAATACTTGGCACCCTGGAGTTGGTCAAACAGGTCGTCAATCCTCGGAAGTGGATACTTTTTCTTTATAGTATCCTTATTCAACTGTCGATAATCGATACATATCCTTAACGACCTATCTTTCTTCTGCACGAACAAGACTGGCGCACCCCAAGGTGAAGTGCTAGGTCTAATGAAGCCCTTATTTAGCAAGTCCTTCAACAACGCCTTCAACTCTCGCAACTCTTCTGGGGCCATCCTGTATGGAGGGATAGAGATTGAGTGTCAGGCAACACATCAATGCTAAACTCAATCTCCCTTTAAGGAAGAAGTCGTGGGAGTTCATCTGGGAAAACGTATGGAAATTTGTTGACCACAGGGATTAATTGTAGATTAGGCGGCTTCGCCTCCACATCCCTAACGCGAACGAGATGATAAATGTAACCTTTTGAGATCATCTTCCTTGCTTTAAGATAGGAAATAAACCTACCGTTTGTCGTGGAAATGTTCCCCCTCTATTTAGTGATGGGTTCAGTGTGAAACTTAAACCTTACTATCTTTGTGACAATCAATATCTGCATAGCATGAGGCCAACCAGTTCGTTCCCATTATCACATTGAAATCAACCATTTCTAACTCAAATAGATTCGCCGAAGTTTGATGACTACAAATCATGACTGTGCAACCTCTATACACCCTTCTAGAAATCACAGAATCTCCTATCGGAGTGGATACCGCAAGTAGTTTACTTATCAATTCAAGTTCAACACCAAACTTATTAGCCACAAAGGGTGTAACATATGATAATGTAGATCCCGGATCAATCAACACATATACATCATAAGAAAACACAGACAATATACCTGTAATAACATCCAGAGATGACTCGAGATCCTGTCGACTACTAGAGCACAGGTTCGATTTTAAGTACCACTCAAACTCGGCACTGCACCTCTACCTCTACCACGACTTGTCGAATACTGAAAACCCTGTGCTGGAGGTCGAATTGATAAGGAAGCTCCAGACACAGATCCAGTAGGTTGAGCCATACCACCACCTCTTCTGTTAGGAAAATCTCGCATCATATGGCCAGGCTGTCTGCTAGAATAGCACACATCGGAACCTCGACGATACAGTCCAAATTGGGCCTTGCCGCACTGATCACAACGAGGTGTTGGGGGTCTCGTCTCACTAATATCTCTATGATATTGTGAGCCTAATACCCGCGAAATGTGACCTGAACTAGAATAGGTAAATCGATCATACCGAAGCCTCTGAAATTGTGGAGGACCACTAGCTACAGGGGCACCGAACTCCTCGAAGACTGGGGCCTCATACTGCCTCTGAAGTCATCAGAATACCCTGCAAATCTTGCCCTTGGGGTCTGATCCGGTAAACACTGGAGGGTCTAGATTGATAAAATCACGAACTCTGGCACTAACCGGTTTATCAGTAGTACCGGTATTATGCCTCTGAACCTAAGCATCTACAAAGCTAGTCAAAAACTACACCGCAATTTGTATATCCTGGTCTGTAGCGCCAGACAGAGGAACTGGAGGTGTTGGGTCCCTCCTAATATCCTCTGGAGGAGATGGGATAGATGAGGTATGAGACGGCATCTCACTTTTGCCTGATTTGGCTAGAGGCACCTGACTGGTACCCTCTCCCACAGCTATATCAAGCCGTTTGCTAATCGCTTGATTCCTAGTCGAAGGCATCACTAAAATAAACAAGGTGATTATTAGAGATGAACAATTATGACTCAACTACACGCACGATCTAGATTTAGGAAGAAGGTAACAACCCTAGATGTCATGTAGCCTCCTATTTATAAATGTGGTGCACTACACATCCATAATCAAGACTCTACTAGACATAGCTCATAGATAATCCCTAGGACAAACTTGCTTCGATACCAAGTTTGTCACGACCCAAACTGGAGGGCCATGGCTGGCACTGGGACCATACCTACAGAGCACCAACGTACATTTTATCTAACATTTCTTATTATTTATAAGGGCCGACGAGATCAAAATGAATGGTAGATATAAATCATGAACAACCGACAATTACAGATAATGGCATGAACATACATAACATGGGCCGACAAGGCTATCATGAAACTGTATATAAGGTACGAGCTGCCATGCTGCCATGAGAGACTATACAACAAAATTCAGCCGATAAGGCAATCCAAACTATACATGAGTCGACACCTGTCTATGAGCCTCTAAAGGAATATAAGTGTTGCAACATTGCCGGAACAGGGCCCTGACATACCCATTATGTTTATAACAAAAGTGCATAGTAAGACCACGCCAAGTATGGAGAAGGGATCTCGCCAATAACTGCTGAACAGGGCAGCCTACTATGGTGGGGGAGCTTCGCCTACCTGTCTATCAGGACCTGCAGCACGACATGCAGCGTCCACAAATATAAAGTACGTCCGTGCGAATAAAGTACTGAGTATGTAAGGCAGAAAAGCATAAGTAAGAGCAATAATGTAAACGGGGATAGAGAATATACATCCTGTAACATCTGGGTACCTCTGAGGCTACTGACATGAAATGCATGATACATAAATATAAATATAAATAAATATATATATACACACACACACACACACACACATAAACTTTTAAAACATACGCCTCTGTGGGCACCATCATCACCATATCGTACCCAGCCGTAATAGGCTCGGTAAAACCCAACTGATCAGTGGTTGCACAATAGATGCCGTACCCAGCCGACTATAGAAGACTCGGTAGAGTAAAATAGATACATATATATGATGCGTGTTGGACTCATTCGAATCACATTTTGAACCTTTCAGAGTGACGTAAGGTCAGCATCCTCCGTACACGTTATTAGTATTAACTCTTCATCAAGAATCTTCTAAGAATCAGGAAGTACCAACAACATTGCTAACATAAGAATAAGAGAAGTAACATCAACATCAATCATTCCATAAGCAGGGAAACAATGTAAGTACTGCTAGCTTCTAATAGTGGAGTATCTTTAGAAGCTCGTTCATTCCATTATGTACAATCGAAGTCGTACAAAATAAGGAAAGGGATAGCCCCACATACCTTGTATATACTTCCAACCTCAAGCTATGCAAATTCCACGACTTCTTAGTCTACAATAAGAGAAATGATACTATCGTTATCGTTTAAGCGTCATAACTATTATACATCGACCGCAACCTACTTTACAATGAAACGGACAGCACCTCCCCTATTTATGTGACTTCCCACAAGTTAAAACTATCACTAAAAAGCCCAAAAAATATCAATAATAATCACATTAAGCGTCCTAAAACAATCCACCAACCAACAACATTACTAACAAGCCTTTCGATAGATAACTCACAAGTTCTAGCTTCAACGACTTAGCCGCAACTTGGATAATCTTAAATACATGTAGAATAAGAGGTTCCCTATCTTTAACATATATAACAACTCCATTTTGACCTTAATTCACTACGAAATATACTTCCAATGCTGCCACAAGAACAAGGAAGCCAAACTAGCAATCAATTAGGGTTTTTCGGCACTAGAATCACTTTAGAAGACTTGAAATCACTTATGTCGATATTAAAAACTTGAAAGAGTATTTTATAGAACTTAAACCACTTAAAACAACCTCCCACATGAGCTGGAACCACATAAAAATTAGCAACAACAAGAAGAACAAGGAACTTACTAGCGCCACGGGATTTCCGACACTTGATTTGTGTTGCTTGCCCTTTATTTGGGTCTTGGATCATGAGAGAACCTTGAAAGATGTTTTCAGGTGTCTAGGGTCTGAAGAGAATGAAAAAATAATGAGTTAAAACGGGGTTAAGTGGGTCAGATATATATATTATCAATATATTTCAACCGCCTAGTGGGCCCCAAAGAGAGATGCTTGGAGAAGTCTTGCAAAAACGCGAATATCTCTCTACTCCGATATCGTATCGATGAACTGTTTAATTCGTTGGAAACTAGACTCATATATCTTCATTTTGGTGGGTATATCACCTCGTAATCCCAAGTAAATTGGGGGGAAAACTTAGTAACATATGACCTAAAGTTCAAGTAAAATTATGAATGTTAGTTGCGACAACTTTGGTCGACTTTTGTTTCATAACTCGTTTGACTCCATGAACTATGATACAGATATTATATTATTCAAATAAATTAAATCAATACCTCTTGAGAATATTAAGCACCTTTAGTTTTACCCGAAAATACTGGTTACAACATCCTTGATTCGTTTAACTTCTAATACTTGTTGACCACTCTTATACACCCTTGTATCATTTAAGACCAATAGGATCAACTTCTTATCATCTCAAAGATAATCTCTTCTCGGATTTATTTCGACTAAATTACAGCGTGATCTAACATACGCAAATATGGGTTGTAACATTATTCTTGTACTGAATTGATCGTCCCTTCTATGATTATGTGCTTAATTGCTACTAGCCTTGACTGTTTAACTTACACACCTGAATTGTCACGTGCTTTAATTGTCTTGTTGTTTTTGTAATATTTGTTGCATTCCTTTGATTATTATGTGGTTCCTTTATTGCCTTTCACTTATACCCTTTGATTGAAGAAAATTCTTGTAAATTGAGTTATTGGATTGCTTATGTTATTGAAATTGTTTGTGGATCGGGTTGCACGCCACAACAGTTTGTGATATGGTGGAATAAGAGAGGATTATGATATTGATAGATGATGATTTGGTGGGATCGGGTTGCGCGGTGCAACGTAATGCTTGGTATTGATAAATGATGATATGGCGGAATAAGGGGGGATTATGATATTGATTATGATGGTACGGTGGGATCGGGTAACGAATTGTATACGTGATTCTTGATACTGATAAATGATGATACGGTGAAATAAGGGAGGATTGTGTGTGTACGATGAGATCGGGTTGCGCGCCACAACGGATTGTGTGTGGTGTACTCATTGTTGTTATTATGTTAGTTTTCATCATTTTTATATGAAATTACGAGGTTTGCTATTCTGGGTTCTCTGATTGTGAGGTTGAGTTCATTTTCATAGATTAACTGCTTTACTTTCATTCCTATTTTCTTTCCCTATTATTATTATCATTACTGCATACAGGTTGTTGTAAGTGGCCCATCTTAGCCTCGTCACTAGTTCATCGAGGTTAGGCTCGACACTTACAAATACATGGGGTCGGTTGTACTCATACTACACTCTGCACTTCTTGTGCAGATTTTGGAGTGGGTCCTAGCGACGTTCAGTAGATTTGCTCAGATGCAGTTGTTGACGGAGACTTGAGGTACAACTACAAAGCGTTCGTAGCCCTGAAGTCCCCTTCCCTCCTATCTTTACTGCTTTTCCGAGTTTCAAAATAATGTATTTTTATTCATACCATGTTTGTAGAGCTCTAAATGTTCACGTACTCGTGACACCGGTTTTTGGGTTTTGTTTTAGACTCGCTATTCAGTATTATTATGTTATACTTCAGAATTATATCATCTTTATTGTTAATAAATTGTCATAAATTGTTAAAAGAATCAGTAAATTTTCTGTTCACGTCGGCTTGCTTAGCAAGTAGATGTTAGGTGCCATCATGACCCCGAGGTTGGTATTCCGGGTCGTGACAATCTCTTGGGCATGCTCCTTATTTCTTCATTTTATATTTTATCTCGAATGTTTTGACGTTTTGCTCACGCAGCTTACATGTATGATTATGTTTTCAAAATCCCATCACGCGGAGATACATTCTACATTACAAGTCAACTACTCACATCACGAGGAGATAGATTCTACGGTACAAGTCAACTACTCCCATCACGCGGAGATACTCCCAACATGAGGAGACTTAATGCTCCGACAACTGTGGAACGGTTACACAACCCGGGTAACAATCGAGTCAAATTCAAGTATTCCGTCATCCCAACCCCAAATAACGGTTAGCAGGCAGCGAGGCGTCATTATTCCTGCATCATTTACATCACATCTTAACATATATACATTATGACATAGGGGTATGTGTGTATTTGTTTTTTGTAGGAACAGACATCGCAACGTGGAACTTCTTCTAAGCAACAAATCAAACTACAACGCTATGAGGGACAAAAAACTCATATGCGGGCCAAAGATCTGAACTCAAACTCAAATACGATCAGTGGAACTCTAATTCGTCGAGTCTTTCAAATCAAACTGCAATTCAAGAAGCTATCATGGATACGAAATATTCCGTCTTGCAGTATCGTCATAATGTGATATTAGGTCAATTCCTGCGAGCATCACCTCCTCCAAATCATTATTCCAGAACTACATGAAGCCTGATCCTCGTTAAGCCTGAGGTATGTAAGCAATTCAAAGCCAGAATTCTGCTCCAACTCTCCAAAATTCTCTTGGAATATTCCTTGACTCCTAATTCTAGAACTCATAATCTTCCTTAAATATATGTCATTCTTGAATATGTTGAAGATATTTTCTAATTAATAATACTCACTTTTAAGTAATTAGTGGTGTTAATTAGTAATTTGGTCATCATTAAAAAGGTTTATAATTAATTTAATAAGGTTGTTCCTTCATTTTAGCAAAATAGCCTACTATTTCTATATAAATCTGAGCTTAATGTCACAAATAGAAAATAGGATATTTAACAATTAATTAGCTAATTTATAGTAATTGGTAGTGTATTTGATGATTTTAATTTCTATTATAATTTTATTTTAATTATTTAAGTTTAATTAAATTAATTTGTAAAAAGATCAATTGGCTACATTTGCAATTGTATAATTAAATACAAAATGGCTGCTTCTTAAATCAAAAAAGGCCCCAAATACCAATCCCGATTACCCCACTGGCCCAACCCAAACGACCCTCTATATCCACTGTGGCGATCAGCGTCCCTTTCCCTAAGCCCATCAGAGCTTGCCACGTTGCCCGTCCCATTCCCTCACAAAACAAACACACACATTCTATTTGTTGATCCACATCATTAACAGACTAGATTTAATCCCGTTTTAAGTTATTTTAAAGACTTGTCGTGTTTTATCTCTGTCGTTGGATCACAAGAATCCAAACGGCCATCAAGTTTTCTCCATAAAATCATTTCAAAACTCCTAATTATCAAAACAATCAGAGCCATTGATCAAAAGATCCAACGGCTCCCGCTCTATCTCTCACTCTTAACCCTGGAAGACCAACCCCAATCACACAAAACCTTAAATCATTTCTATCCAACACCGCCGCCCCTTTCCCCTTTTGCTCTCTACTCACCTGCCTGCCCTAACCCATCAATCTCCAAAACCTTGCACAAATTTGTGCAAGGTCATCTCAATCAAATCTTGAAACTCCTATATGTCCCCTACGCGAATCCTGCTATTCTTTCCATTTTCGTCGATAGAATTCAAAAACCAAATCAAACCCCAAGATCCCAAATAGTGTTACTGAACTCGCCTTTTCCTTCCTCTGTGTTTTCAAATATATGGCATGCGTGGTTGAATTTCTTCAGCACCATCATCGTTATTCATGTCCAGAGGTCAAACATAGTGACATCTTGATATTAGGGTTTTGTCCGATGGATTCTCGCCTTCAACGGCCATTCCCCCTCTCAGGTAAAAGTTCTCGCTGATTTTTCCCCTTTGATTTTTTGATTTTCACTCATTTTTCTCGCACCATCAATCCTCCGTCATCTTCCACTCACAAATTTATGGTTGAGACCCTAAATTATTGAATGACACTATAAATAGGGTCTTCAATGCTATCACCTAACAATACAACCTACCTCCTAATACAACATAGAAAACAAAAGAGAATTAAAAGCCCTAGACTTCTCACTAATTTCTTTTTTTCTTTCTCTGATTCTGAGTTCGCTTCCTGTTCGAAGCTTGAGTTCATATTCTTAAAGGCTAAACCAGAAGTTTTGTTTGGTTTGCTACCCAAAAGAAGGTCAATGAACCTCAACCTTTCTTCTCTTTTGATCGTTTAATTACAAGCATGTTTTTTCGGTTATCTCTTGTTAAATGGCTCTATCTCTAATATGTTATGGTTGATTATCACTCTATGTTTGTTATTAATCTATAAATGATCTCTAAAATCTAGAATTATAAGTTCCTTAATATTCTGAAATTATAGCCATGTACTAATTAGTTATTCTAGTAATCCTAATGTACATGTCTTTGGGTAACTTATATATATTGTTAAGCTCTTGAGAATAACAAAAGAACTTTCAAACAACCTTAATATTTGTCTTAATCTTCTGGTGTTCTTTTGTAGCTCTCGTGTGTGCTATGTTAGTTTGTCTTAGTGTCATTGGTATGATTCACTTGATATCTGGCCTTAGTGGATATGGACACATGCTGTTAGGTACATGGCTATCATTTAATCTAAGCATGGCGGTTTATAATGCTTGAATTGTTTCCTTCTTTAATGTGCCTTTATGTGATTCTATTACTCTGGAAAATCATTGTAAGAACCTTCTGTCAACTTCCATAATCGTTTGATCACATCTATAAGCTTCACTATATGAGATAATGCCTTAAAGTAACTGGATTAAGCCCTAATGAACCTCTGCATTTTAGTTATCTGTTGCTATCTACTTAGCTTAAGTCATGTCTAGAAACCTGATTGAAATTTGCACATGCTATAGCTGAATACCATCTGATAGAATCAAGTGTTGCAGAGCTTCATTATGACAAACTAATCTATTTAGCTTATAACTGAAATATGCTTAGCTAGTATAAACTTTTACTATTGAGGACCACTATAATGACAATGTAAGTCTAATCCGATGTTGTTTGGTACTCAATCATATTGTAATGTTGTAGTTTGATTAACATATAACATGTACATATTTTAATGTCATCCATTGGGAGTTCTGTATTCATCATTGTCTCAGGAGGGAACTGCGGCTCGTATATCATGTTTTCTAACTGTGTTTCTAGATCATTAAAACCTACTGAGTTTACTGCAGTTTACCCATGGGCTTAGGAAAGCCCCTTTTATGTTGATCTACCCCGTTTGGATGTGGGACTGTATATCTAACTCTTAACCAACCTAGATGTATTGAAAATCCCTTTAGAGGTCCAGTGTTAATGTATTTTCCTGCCTCTATCTCTTAAGAACCTTGAAGTGGACTATTAACTTTCTCACTTAGTAAGAAGTGGAGTATTAGTCTGTATATAGATTTCCATTAAGTATATACATGATTACAGCTAATGATCTTCGTAAATATGAACCTGCTGGTAAGATTATTGAGGTTGATACACCTGATAGCCCTTATACTTCTTTGAACTGTATGGCTTACTTATTTTGAGTTCTTATGTTAATGTGTTGTTGTTTTCTCAGTGCTTGCTAGCGCCTATAGCTGATTCTGTTAGATAATCTTAAGTCTGATCAAAGTACATGACAGTATATTATATGCTTGTGTGAAAACCATGATATGTTTGATGATGTTTTGGTGTTCTGAACAGTTATTTGTAAGATATATACCTTTCCTTGTGTATGGTCACCATTGTGGTATTGGGGTTTAATTGAGTGCCTCATTAGCACCTAAACCTGCAGAAAAGAGTAATTGTAAGTAGTTAGGAGTATTTGGGAGTAGAATTTAGTTATTGGTTGAGATATTCTCCTTGAAACAAGCACTGCTCGAGGTCCTTAAGACCCTTGTGAACTTTGAAGTGCCAGGGATCCAAAGGATATCTTGGCCATGAACAGCATTTTACCTAAACCTTTAATCTATTGACATTTTCTAATCTCTTTAGGTTTAGTGTTCAATGGAAGAAAAGGTTTTCAAGTAAATTGCTTTACTTTAAGTGGTTTCCTATAAATTTGGCATTTTAAATGTTGTTAACTGTTACAGTTTATCTTGGGCCTACATTGTAAAATAGTATATTGGGCCACATATCTAATATCTTTCTATTTCTTTTGGTAGATATGTCTATATTGGGCCTGACGAGTCCTCAAAAGCACTCAGACCCAAATTCTTTTCCTAAACCTTGGAGTCATTGAAGCTGCTGTTGTTTGTTTTCATTATCTACTGGGCCTAGTTTCCTTCAGGCCCAATCCAAGACTCCATCTCTTTTTCTCTATCGTTTTTAATAATTTGCTACTATTTGTTATGTATCCAACACTGACAATATTTTATTGAATGTTTTCTTTTATTTCTGTGAGTTATATCAATAACCTACGCAAGCCCTTAAAACATAGGTAAAAATGAAAGTAGTAATGCTACCTAGTAGTAAGCAATTCTAATTATTGATCGCTCTTGTTTAGTTCTTAAACCATTATTAACTATCTTTTCTCATGAAATTTTTGAAATGAAGACAGATTTGCAAAGAGTCAACAACTTTCTCTTTTAAAACAAGAAGAAAATCGAAGCAAACCGGAAATGACTTCCAATAAAAAGTTGGCTATTTCTGCGAATCAAACATTGCTGCAATTAAGGATCTTTTAAATGGTTTGAATTTGAGTAGAAAATTTGAAAAATTAATCTTCAAAGTATACCCATACTCTACCTCTTTAACATCCTTTACTTTACTAGAATTATACAAGTAGTCATGTTTTACAAAGCTTGCAAATATAACACTATAGATATAATTCCAAAATTTTTTCAATTATGTAGACTTCTCTTAAGGGATTTCATAAGTGAAACCAATATCCTATATTTTAAAAGTGCATATACTATTTTCTTTCAAAACGATATGCTCAAAACAAGGCATAGAGTAAGCTATAAAACTTTTAAGCACCAACTGAAGTAGAATATAGACTATCTAATTTCCTAAACCTAGTCTTAAGTCCTATGGAGCAGTCTCAAGTAGATTTTAGGGGGTGCCTAACACCTTCCCTTAGAACAACAAGAACTCTTACCTGAATCTCACCGGCTAGAAGACTAATTCGATAATGATCTTAATAATCAAATAGGTACCCTAGTATACATTTAAATATAAGGTGGCGACTCTCTTTTATAATCAACAGGAAAACCACTAGTTGAATCTTGTTTTGACTCATGCAAAATAGGGTTCAACAGCTGCCTCTGGCCTGGTAGGAAAAACATAGCATGAGCTTGACCACCACATGTCTGGCCTCCCCCACTGGGGCGACCTCAACCCCCACGACCTCCACCCCAAACTGACTGAGCTGGTGGTGTAACAGCTGTATAGGGGTCATAGACTGCCCCCTACTGCGCTGGTCCTTTGTAATGATGGGGACAATACTTCCTCAACATGCCCTAACTCTCCACAATCGTAACAACCTCAAGCCAAAAAAGACGCTGGGGCCTAAATCGGACCCTAAGAACTAGAATAACCACTAGAAGAATCTGGTACTGATGAACCCTAAACTTATGGAGCATGGTACGAGATTTGAGTTGGAAGTTCATTTAAAGATGATTGAACTAGATGAATACTCTAAGAATCATGGCTAGCTGATAAACCACAAGGAACCTGACGAGTCATCTGAGCGGGCCTATAAGGACGATCTCTATTGTGATGTGACTGACCTCCAAATGAGGTACTACTGAAACCACCTAAACCACAGGGCCTCTTGCCCTCCCGCTCCTCGTGTTCAAGCCTGTGAACCTGCTCTAAGAGCCTGGCAATCTCGACCACCTAATCAAACCTAGCATCTGTCTTAGCCTCTCGTGCCAAACTGTAACGTAAACCATGGTTGAGGCCAGCAATGAACCTCCTGATCCTCTCTCTCTCAGTGGAAACCAACTGTATAACATGACGGGCCAGATCTACGAATCGCATCTCATACTGAGTCACATTCATATCCCCCTGGGGTAGCTGCTCAAAATTCCAATGCATCTCCTCTCTGCGAGTCTGTGGAACAAACTTCTATTAGAAGAGAACTGAGAACTCATGCCATGTGAGTGGCACTCAGCCAACTGGCTTGCTCAACTCATAGGCCTTCTACCTTTTGTTGGCATAAAGAAATCGTCTTGTCAGCAACTACCAAACCAAGAGAACAAGGGTTAGCTCCGCAGCGGGTCTAAAAGAAAGGTGAGTAGGTCCATTACCAGTCCGCTCCGGACCAAAAAGACTGTAGGCTACCCCAACAGCTGAAAAGTAGTAAATGCAACTCCGTTTCTATCCAACATACCCGATGTGCGAAGAATCAACTGACACCAGTCTAGAAAATCATGAGCATACTATAACTCCTCTCCGCTAAACTCTGGAGGCTTAAACCTCCCAAACCGCTCCAATCTCTTCTTCTCTTCATCACTCATAGGTGGACCAACCTCGGGCCAAGCAGTAGCAATTGGCTAAACTGGCAATACACCCGATCTCTGAAACCGCCTGAGTCAGGCTCATGCACATAGTCAAAATCTGGGCCAAGGCATCTTGAAGGCCAGGAATAACAATGGGCACTACTAGTCCCACCGGCTCAATAATATCTGGTACCTGCTCCTCAACTGGAGCAACTGGTGGCTCTACAGGAACTACTCTGGCTGTGCTACGCGCCACATCTCGGCCTCTACCGTGACCCCGACCTCTTGCAGCCTAACTGGTGGTACTGGAGGCCGTCTGCCTTATCCGGTAGCGCGTGTCCTCACCATCTGTGAAATAATATAAGTGTCACGACCCAATTTCCTATAGGCCGTGATGGCGCTCAACATCGTCGCTAGGCAAGCCAACAGTGAACTAACCGTGTATCTACTCCTTTAGCATTTTTGAAATAGTTGATTTTTAATTATTACATAAGTAAGAGATGAGAAAATTTAATAAAATAAAATGTAACAAATTGTAAGATCAAGTATAGTGAAATAAATACTCAAAAATCATTAAGTGCCTACTAGCAAAATTACAAGACCTGGTGTCATAAGTGTATGAGCTACTAGTAGAATACATAGAACACCAAACTACTATCTGGAATAAAGTACACAAAAATTAAATACAAAAGAAAGACTTCGGGTGCTGCAGAACGGCTCGGAAGGCAACTCACTGCTAAGTCTCGATGTATCAAGAGTGTGTGCCGGGATGATGTCCAGATGCACCTACCTCAGATCCTGTACGGTTAGTGTAGAAGTGTAGCATGAGTAAGTAAACAACATGTATCCAGTAACTATCTAGTCTAACCTTGAAGAAGTAGTGACGAGGGGTCGACTTCGACACTTACTATGGGCTAACAATAAAATACCGAAATTCTAAATAAGCATGGGTTATGTAAACAACCATAAATCTCCATAACAAGCAATTAACAAACATTTCTTTCACTAATAATAAACCCCAAGTCAATTTACATCAGTTAAATAATTGTAACCTCTCAAGCCAATAAAATCATATCAAGAAGATTAGGATCCAAGTATTATTACGCACGATTTATTCCGAGATCGTATGGCCCGATCCAAAAGATATGTATATATTGTGTGCACCGCCAAGGGTCAAACGACACGAACCATAGATGCATTTCTTAACCTGCTGAGGCAAACGGCCCATTCCCATGAGAGTAGAGGAAATTTACCTCGCTCGCATAAATACTTGCGACGCGAGTGGACATAGATTTCGCAAAGTTATTATACAATTCTTCCATTCTTCCCCACACGTAAGAAATTTAAGCGGGAGACTTTAAATCTTAAAATCCTTAATCTACTAGTCAAATGTTATACAAATTAATCAATACATGTTCAAAAGTTCATAATTTAACTATTAGAGTAATTACACAACCCAAATTGAAAGATTCCTAAAATTCACCCCCGGGCCCACGTGCCCGGATTCTGTAAATTTTCGAAGAAAGTTGTTACCCATAACCTCACTAACTCAAATATATATCTTTCACTCAATTCCATAACCATTTTCGTGTTTAAATCCCATTTTTATCAAAACCTAAGTTTTTTCACCTAAACCCATGATTTTCACAATTTTTACATGTTAAAACTACCCATAATCTATGTATTTTACTCACATTGTATAGATAATACTTACCTCAAAGTGCTAGGTGAAAACCCTCTCCAAGAATCCAAAATCGCCCAAGAGATGAAAGAAAGTAAGCCAAAATAGCCTAAGTCCCCCATTAAATGGACCATTCTGTCTCCAGCATTTTCGCACCTGCAGTCACTAGGCCACATCTGCAGTACCGCTTCTGTGGAACTAGGTCGGCTTCTGCGGAATTCCACATGCTCAGTGTTGGCCGTTTCTGCAGACGTGAGCTCGCTTCTGTGGTCACGCTTTTACGGCCTTCTCGCACTTGCGGCTCCTCATCGCAAAAGCGAGTCCGCTTCTGCGCACTCCCTTTCGCTTCTGCGGACCACTGGCCAACTGCTCCCAAGCCGCTTCTGCAGCCAAAATCATGCACTTGTGGGCTCGCATCCGCGTCCAAAAGCTCGCAAGAGCGGGCACACCAGAACTGGTGCACCAGCAACCCTTTTTGAGTCCAAGTTCAATTTGTACATCACCTGGATTGCACCCGAGGCCCCCGAGGCCTCGCCCAAACATGCCAACAAGTACGTAAACATGAGAAGGACTAGCTCAAACCCTCAGAATGCGGAAAACAACACCAAAACTAAGAATCACAACCCAAACAAAATCGAATCAACTTATGAACTTCAAGTTCTTCCAAGTTACTCCAAACATGCCGAAACATACTTAAACTACTTTGAATGACTCCAAATTTTTCGTGCAAGTCTTAAATCACCATACGGAACTATTTCTAGGCTCAGAATCCCAAACGGACCTCGATAACACCAAAACCTACTCTAAAACAAATTTAAAGAACTTTAAAACCTTCAAGGTGCTAACTATCAATATTAAGCACTGAAATGCTCCCGGGTCATCCAAAACCGGATCCGAACATAGGCCTAAGTCCAAAATCATCATACAAAACTATTGGAACCGTCAAATCCTGGTTCCGAGGTCGTTTCCTCAAAACGTTGACTCAAGTCAAACTTAGCCCTTTTTAGCCAACCTTAAGGAACCAAGTGTTCCGATTTCAACCCGAATCCTTCCAAATCCCGAACTAACCATCCCTACAAATCATAAAATAGTAAAGGCACATACGGGGATTCTTATTTAGGGGAACGGAGATCTAGAAAGAAAAACAGCCGGTCGGGTCGTTATAATAAGATTCAAGTTTCAGGCTTCAAAATTAACAAATCCGCACGACAAGAATGCAAGAAAGTGAAGTTTTCCTAACAGTTTGGTACCCTGTCGAAGATAAGTACAGATGCCTCCGTACCGATCTGCAAGATTCCACTAAACTTGCTCATGACACATAATACCTATGAATCTAGAGCTCTGATACCAACTTGTCACGACCAAAATCACAACCCACCATGATGGTGCCTAACACACTTGCTAGCCAAGCTGAACATAACAATAAGGAGCCATAACAGTAGAAGAGACAAAAATAACATGAGTCTGAAACCTTAATATAGCACAATATCGCTAATATATGATAAAACCCCCAGAAACAGGTAAATACAGAGTCATGAGCTCTAATAGGAAATACAAGTCTGAAATTACCAAATATAATACTGTCTTAAATAAAGACAACAATACATAAGAAAAGAGATGACAAGGTTGTGGGCGAGAATGCAGCTCTACCTCGTCTCTCGAAACTCAGCTTAACAAGCAACTCCGCTAATGATAATTGGTCCTGACACCTGGATCTGCACAATTAAGTGCAGAGTGTAGTAAGAGTACAACCGACCCAATATACTCAATAAGTAACAACATTAACTTTAAACTGAAAGCAGTGACGAGCTCAGAAACAGTAGTAAAAATGCCAATGACAAATAACAATAACTTCTAAACAGTAGAGACAGGTAGCTCAAGGATATTATTTTTAGCTCGTTCACATTTCAAAAATTTAGGCATGCTTTCAAGTATGACAGTTAAAGCGCAACACAGATAAAGCATTTCATCTACAGCTAGCATAAGGAAGGTACATCTCTATGTCTACATGTCAAGTATACATTTCAAATCAACAATATCACAATGGATCCATCACAATATTTACACTTAGCACTGTACAAGTGCCTGGCATAACTTCCCATCGTTTAGCACATATATAAAACACTATGCCTGCGCCCAGTGGTGGCATGTCAGACTTTGGAGGGGCAGATCCTGCCCAAGTGCTAATCATAATTATGTATCCCGATAGTGAGGCCTGGTGCACGTGTCGCCCCAAAATAACACTTAGCTCAATATGGGTCTAGCATACGCGTCACCTTAAAATCAACACCAAATCAGCTCTATGGCCCAAATTCAGTCCTTTACCATTTAAGTTTCAAATAACGCATCTCACAGTACTTAGCTTGACAGTGTTACACTATAGGAGGCATCAACAACATGTGAGGAATAAAATAAGAAGTACTGAGATAGATTTATCGTACACGGATATGGCATCATGATAGAGAACATGTGTACAATAAGGCATATAGCTCAGGAACAGCAAGAATAGCCCTATCAAGTCTCAAACAAATAGCACTTAGCCTAGACATGATGTCTAACATGAATCACAGTTCAAATACTCAAACAAGTGGGGGAAATGCGGGTATAATGAGGTATGATAGCAAAACAAGCCCGGTAATAGCCTAAGGGCCACCCCAACCATGAACACACCGGTGCACGTACACACGCCCGTCATCTAGCGCGTACGTCACCCCAATATCTTACGTATAACGTAGTTCCTAGGGTTAAATACCTTGAACTCCAAGTTTAGATATGTTACTTACCTCAAAGCGCACAAATCAATAATCCAAAAAAAGTCCTTGCCTCGCGAATTTGCCTCCGAGCGACTCAAATCTAACCAAATCAACTTAATACCATCAATAATAGTTATAGGAAACAATTTGAAAAGACAAAACTAAGGTCTTGAAAGAAATATGCAAAGTCAACCCCGAGCCCACAACTCGAAAACCAAAAAAATTCACAAATTCCGAACATCCATTCAATTATGAGTCCAAGAATACTAATTTCATCCAATTCCATCCACAAATCAACCCCCCTAATCACCTAATCTCACTCTCCAAGAACATAGTCTAAACTCCCCATATTTCACTTTAAATTCACACAAACTAGGTGTAATAATCAATAGGTAATCAATATCTATCGTCAAAATTGAATAAACTTCACTTGCCTCTTCAATTATGGTGAAAAGCACTCTAAACATCGCCCTTAGCCAAACTCTACAACACCCAAAATGAGAAAAACAAGGAAACCCTTCGAATATAACTCTGCCAGTGAATCTGCACATGCGGTCACTTCACGGCATCTACAGTCCCGCTTTTGCATATCACTGGCTGCATCTTTGGCTCCCTCCAAAATCAGGCCTTCTGCTTCTGCAGACAAAACTCGCATTTGCGATCACGCAGGTGCGTAAAATGCCTCGTACCTGCACTCCTCCCAGCTCCAGCCAAACTTCGCTCCTGCTAACCCACTCGCAGAAGCGGGCCTGCTTATGCGTATACCCTTCCGCATCTGCGACCATCTCCCATCCAAGCCAACCTCGCATCTGCGCACAATGGGCTACACCTGTGGCCAAAACTTTTTAGGTGCAATTGCACCAGCACTGAAACCATATATCATTCCTCAAGTCTAAACATGCATCCGATTTCAATCTGAATCACACCTGAGCCCTCCCCCC